>KV921118.1:1453-34821 GCA_002081555.1 Protostelium mycophagum | reverse complement strand
ATATTAGAATAGTGTAATTACTTACACAATGAAGAATGAAGAGAGAGAACAAAAAACAAAGAGAAAGGGTAAACTCAAAGACAGTCCTTGTTTTCAGACATTGCGCTTCAAGTGCTTTATTACTCAGCCATAACAGCCATTCTATGAACACTTGAATCTTCCTAATTTCTGTGTTGTGCATTGTAAATGTACATGTGTGACTTTGCAAACTTTAATAAATAAACAACAATGTTGATTTAAATGCTATTGCAACTTGCAAATAAATTATATTAATTTATTTGTTCTTCTATGTCAAGATGCCTGACACTTAGGTTCTTTCCCTGTGTCTGTATTCCTTCCTCAGTGAGTCAATCCTCACAATAATATTTTAAAAATATTATACAATTTTTTTAAAATTTATAAAGATTACATTAATAGAAAAATTTTGATATTTTTTGTAGAATGTCACATCATGTATTAAATGTCTATAATGTATCAACGCATGTCAGTAGATTTTTGTGTTCTACATTTTCACAACTGAAATGAACCAACCACAAATAAGTTTGAGTATTATCAGGAATATAAAAATATGCAGTTATAAGAGAATAAGAAAAGGTATAAAATATATAATGTAATGTATAATCACACAATAATAAGCCTTCTATGTTGGCTACCCTAACAAAACTAAGATATTGTAATTTATGACAAAAGACAACAGAATAATGGTTCAAGATTCTGTGTATCGGGAAAGAAATGATTCAAGATTCCATCATTTATCATAGGGGCTATATGAAACATTTCATATTTTGTATATGTGCCCATAGAAGAAATTACCATATATATTTGAAAAGGATGTTCGTGACACGTGCGAGTCACCAATCCTCGTCGGAGTCTCCATCAATCGGTGGCCAATCAGTAGCACCGTGAGAATAACCACTCACATGTCTGAATTTTTCTTGTCGCTCTGGTGATAAACATGAAGCAGCCTACTGATCGTTCAATTCGTTTCGTTGTATAAGCTCCTGGATGTGGATCTTCAACAAAATAGACGACGGATATTCCTGAATCTCAAGAAGATGTATGAAGACCTCCATTAATTCTGCCAGTTCTGTTGCCTGTTATGATCAGTTTACATACTACATCGAGAAGTCCTCACCGCTACCCCTAAGACTGTTTTGTCACCCTTGGGAGATAATTTCCAAGGTAGGAAAACGATAAAGTAATTTTCGTTTCTGTATATATATAATGGTTCAACCAAAAAAAACCTCTGGAATCTGTGAGTATTGGAACGCTTCCACCTCAAATTACCTTGAAAGACAAATAATCCAAAAGAAATACGGCGGAGTTGGCTAGAAAGGGATACTTGTGTATATGACAAGCGATCTCTCCCGCGATCTTAAAAGATGCACCTTAAGAGGTCGGAGATCTCTCACCAATATACTCACCATTCTCTTCAAGACGCTTCGATATTAGACGAATGCTGTCTATAAGGTTTCCGGGGAGTGTGGTGGTGAGTTGTTGCATGTTGATTTGGTTTCTTTCGATAGACCTCGCTTTGAACTGTTTTCTGCGATATTTCTTGCGAATTTTTTCACCTTTGGTGAAAAACCCAAAGGAAGATTGCGATGGATGACGGCGATCTGAATCTTGATCTCTTTCCTGAGAGGTGCTCTCCCATTTTTCACAAAAACTAATTTCTGCAGTTATGACAGCACCACATTCAGAGTGAATGATGATCTGTCCTTCCAGTTGAGAGTATTGAGGTGAGATGATGCTTCAGTACATCGAATTGCACTTAATGTAAAAAGTCGTGATAATCAACACACGCTTGGTGCAGAGGGAAAATTGGTGTGGCCCGCCAGCGAGATTTTGTGCCAATACCTGTGTCATCTCCATCAAAAGCACAAGGACATTTTCACAGATAAGAACGTACTGGAAGTTGGCTCTGGACAAGGTGAGATCTTTTCATCCTCGACTACATGTGTTTTCGTCAATTTGTTTTGAAAAGATTTATATTCCAAGTGATGACACAAGTGCTAGGGTTGAGCGGCATGACTATTTCTAACTTTTCAAAACCACCATTGCTGACAGATTATGATGAAGAAGCCATTGAACTTCTCGAACAAAATCTGGATCTCAACTACCCAAAATCAGGTATAAATTCAAATTTTATTTTGGCGGGAAAAAGATGACCCTCATATTGAAAAGGCTGTAGACACCAGAAGACCTCAGACCAAAAAATTGGTCTGGGGTGATGAAACAAGCATGCAGGAGCTGTCAGAAAAGCACTCTAGTCATTTCGACTATATAATCGGCTCAGACATTGTGTATCCTTTTTGAATTTTGAAAATAAGAAATGGCGCCAAATATTCTTGATTCGGAGAGGTACTATAAAGCGGCGGTTGTACCTTTGCTGCAGACAGTGAAGAAATTTTTGGCGCCAAAATCTGGACCAGAGGTGCTGTGGAGAATAGTCTACATGCGACAGTCTGACCCTTTTATAGGTTCAAGACGGGGGGGTGTTTATATTGTGCAATCAGAGAGCGAGGTTGTGCGTGAATCACGACCTATTTTTCGATACAATCAATAATTTGGACTTGATATTGCACGAGGTGAATCACATCATCTTCAACATGTTTTTTCTTTCAACACTGGAATGACTTCTGAGCCAGGTACCTCTTGAGACGTTCCTTCCTACCGAGCAAATACCACTCGAGAAGACACACTTATTCCTCATTTACAGAAAGTAAATATCCTTCTGGTCCGATTTCGTCCTCCAAACGGTCTTTCGAATTTTTAATTATTATTTCAACAACTATGTATTTATTTATTATGACAAATCCAAAGGGATTAGTATCCCTCATTACAACGAGCCAGTTCTGGTTCCATTGTGTCTTGTGGGTCTGGGAGGTCTGATGGTAGGTCTGGTGAATCTGGTTCCTGTAGAGCTAAGGGTTCCGTTATTTGATTGAGTCCCGGTGGGTCTTGTTCCATTGCCGTTACAGTGGCTCTGTTCCTGTCAGATGAAAAGTCAGAGCGTGTACAAGACTTACGACAGGGAAAGGTCTTTGTCCGACGAAGTTTCCGGGGGGGTTGTAGTTGCAGACAACTGTACAAAGATGAGAATCATCGCAGCGATATGAAAACGTACTGAGTTTGCATGATGAACCGCAGGCACAACCGATCTTGGTGGTGGACTCCCACAGGATCTGAGTGAGGTGACCGCAAGCGGACCAGCCACCAACACAGCCATTGGTCCACATATCCTTGGCACAAGTCCACACCTTCTCTTCGGACATCCAAGAACTGACGGATCCTTTGATGTCGTTGAGGTTGCAAGTACCACTCCCGCTGCTCATCCAGATGTTCTGTCCATAGCCGCTGGCACCTCCATGCTGGAATTTGCAGTTCTGCATTATAGATTAGAAGTGAAATGGTGGGATTATCCTACATTAGCCCAGGTTTGGGCGAGACGAGCACCTTCGGCGTCCCAAGTCACAGGATTGAGTCCAAATCTGGATCTGGCGGTATTGTGGTCGGCAACCCATTGATCCGCCCAGTGGTCAGCAAAGACAGAGCCAAATAAGAGGACTACGAACAGCGTGCACTTGTGCATTGCTTCGTTTTGTTGTGTTTAGTTCACTGGTAGTGACATGTCGCGGTCGACATTCAAGTGGAATGTTCCACCCCATTTTTCGACATCTCCTGAAGCGCAACACGAATAGAATTGTACAAATAGTTCAGTAGAGCTTGTTTGATCTGTCTAATTTTAATATTCGAAAAGAAATTGTGCCTGAGTCTTTATTCGCATACTTGAGTGCTAAATATAAATTCAACTCACGATTCAGAATTATCCTCTGCACCATCCTTTATTTCTTATGTGTTTATCAACGTTTTTTCATGCTTTCTCTGGCTTGTTCGATTCTTCATAAAGGAGTATTTTTTTTAATATTAATTTATTATGTTCGTGCATCAGTTTGACCACTGCGAAATGGGTAAATATTATAAAACCAAGCAATAAGAATAAAATATTGCATTATGTTGTGATATAACTGTGCGCAGATACAATCTTTCTCTTTATATTTCAGAGTTTGGCTTACAATGCACCTCTCTTATTTTGCAACGTTGGTCGATCCATATCCACCCTCGCCTCGAACAGTATCATCTAAAGAGTCCACTTCCACAACCTCTGGGGTATAAATGCGCTCCAAAATGAGCTGAGCTATGCGATCACCGGTGCGCACTAAAATGATCACTTCAGAGGTATTCCAGTGAGACATTAATAAACAATTTCACCTTCGAAAGGGGTGTCTGAATGATTGAAGAGGACAACACCGACATTGCCGCGATAGTCAGCATCTATCACTCCTGCACCAACGTCCAAGTGGTTTTTCCATGCTAAAGAAGAGCGGCATGCTATATACATCAGACCATTCCTTCTCTGTGGACATACCAATACGGCCGTATGTCCCCTCTGGGATGCAGATGGCAAGATCAGTCTTAATCAAGGCCTTACCATGAGCTTCTATTGTGTGATTGTGTGCACTATAAGTTTCAGATGTTGGCTTCAACATAAAACTAACCTGGACAGATCGTAACCAGCAGCAAGAGCAGTAGCTCTGAGAGGAAGGACGGCATGCTCGCTCAATTTCTTCACTTTCAGAGGTTGGATGTCCAGAGTCATTTTGAGATTGTGTGGGATCTTTGAGAGTGTTGGTCTCATTTGAAATCGTCTTTTCGCGCCCTTTTTTGAAACTACAACGCAAGCGATTATATATCATATTAATTAGCATTATTCCTGATCTTGGTTGGAATCCGGAGTTGCGGTGACAGAGTGTCAATGTGACGAGAGGAACTCTCATTTAACGGGCTCATTCAAACAGGTACCAAAGCAGGCTTTGTTAAATTCGAAATTTGCAACGATGAAAGAACTTCTTTTGGCCTACCGAAGAATTTGATATTCATAAGCTCCAGAGGTGATGACAACGCTCCATAGATACTGCGGGAGATGTCAACAAGTAAATGACACTTTGGACAGGGAGGAATTTGGAAACCGGATCTTGTTCGTACTCTACCGTGGAACGCGAAATCAAGCCGAGACCTGCTTTTCAAAAATCTTGGGCCAGACATGCAGTGGCAAATCATCTTTCTGTTCTTCCTCTTAAACTCAGTATGCGGCTGGAAACAAGAAGAATTTATCGCACTGAGCGAGCTCTATAACACATTCGGGGGTGATTCACATTTTATATCATACAAGTCGGCTCATCCCTGTAGGCCCTCAGTGGATAACACAGTGGAATATTACCCAAACAGACTATTGCTCATACCCGAAAGTGATCTGCGATGGTATGGCTTCATCTTGCCTTCTTTATTAATCGTCCTCTCAGGTGATTCGGTGTCTAAACTGTTGTTGAACAACAATAACTTGAGTGGAATTCTTCCAAGCTCATCATCCGCTTGGAATTTCACGCAACTGACGACCTTATCGTTGAGTTCGAACTCTATACGAGGTTATCTCTCCGATGTGATGGCTCTCGGTATGCCCAATCTAAAAAACTTTGACATCAGTACAAATTCTATTTCTGGGGGGGTGAGGAGATAAACATCTGAATTGAAATAATCGTCTTCAAAGGTGCCTGACAGTTTCGGTGCCTTGACGAGCATGTCTACTTTTAACATCAATGCGAACATAATGAACACGACCCTCTCACCAGAAATCAGCAGTTGGACGCAATTGCAGACATTTTCCGCTTTCGGAAACATGCTGACCGGAAATTTACCGGATTTTTCTGGCGCTGTTGATCTGGTGTACCTAGACGTTTCTACAAACAGGTATCCTCGTTCTCTTATTAAAGTGAATAGTTTTAGTTTAACCGGCCCATTGTTCGAATTTCACAACATGACGAAGTTGACCACGATTAAAACGGCTCATAATTTCCTGTCAGGTATGATCATCACATTTGATCACCATCTACAACGTTGTAGGGCCCATCCCTGACTCCATAAACGAGGCCACGTCATTGAGCTATATCGATGTCAGCTACAATCAATTGACATCGATGCCAAAGTCAATGTCAAACTTGAACAAATTGACCATTTTAATGCTAGATGAAGGAAACTTCAGAGGACAGCTTACGCCGGATCTGGGGCGATGCGTCAGTCTACAAAGGGTGAGTGAATGCGGTAACTACCGTGAGATTAACGAGATGAGATTCTGATGTCCTGCAGATCAATCTTCCCGGTAACTTCTTCTCAGGACCACTCCCGGACTTGAGCAACTTGACCTCTTTAAAATATGTAATTCGTATATAATCATTCGTATGTTTTTAAGCCCTGACCACATCAGCTTGTTGCCAGCGGAAATCAGCTGGATGGGGATATTCCGAATTGGTTCTCGAATCAAACATCAATTGTACAAATATTACTGGGAAACAACCGTTTCTCCGGGAATCTGCCAGCATTGACCGGGCTGAGTGGGCTGCAAGTCCTCCAAATTTCTGATAATTTTCTCACGGGGACGGTCAGTTGGCGGGAAAACGAATATAGAATGACTCGTTGTAGATACCACAATCTATATTGAACCTTCCCTCACTGGTGTTATTCGGTAACCTTCAGAAAGTCATTTTCAATCATTTACGGTTGTAGATACAAGTAACAACTTTTTGAGCGGACCGGTTGTTTTCCCCAACACAACAAATAATCTATCGTACATCGATTATTCTGGGAACACACTGACAGGTCCGATACCTAACCTGTCAATCTATCAAAAAGTAAGATTGACATGATGTCACCGACTCATCTTTGACAGCTGACCTATGTGTCGTTGAGTTACAATCGCTTGGGCGGAAATATTCCAGATATGCCCATCAGTATACAGAATCTTAATTTGGTGGGAAACTCATTACAAGGAAGCATCCCCCTCAGCTTTTCAACATTAACATCCCTACAAAGCTTAGATTTGTCCAATAATTTTTTGTCCGGACAGGTGACGTCACTATGACGAATGAGAAATGACTATTTATAGCTACCATACTCTCTGTTTCGGGGGATGAAAGGACTACAATCACTCCGTATCAGATCGAATGCTTTCACTGGAGTTTTGCCCGACTTTTCGACAAATAAGGCTCTCGTACAAATCGCAGCAGATTACAACCAGTTTACGGGGAATTTTCCAGCCAACATTAATTCTTGTACAAACAGTGAGTCGATGACGTCACGTCGACATGTATTGACACGTGTCAGTGGTCGCTTTGTTGATCGGCAATAATAACTTTAACGGTACTTTCCCCCCGCTTCCCGCCCTCACCCAGATGATATTTTTAGATCTGAGCGACAATCAATTCTCTTCCGCAGATCTGTCCTTCTTATCCCGGATGACAAAGATTACCGTGGTAAGTGTTCCTCTGACAGCTTGTCAATGACGTCATCACAGTTGGATTTGTCCAACAACCTCTTCGAGGGACCGATATTTGACGCAAAATGGGTATCACCACGAAACTCTGTAATTACGTATCTGGTGATCTCAAACAACAGATTCACCAACAATATCTTCTCACAACTACCTCCCTCCATCATCTTCTTTGATGGATCCAACAACCTCTTTGAAGACTTCCAAGTGAGTTGTTTTTCACATCATGACATGTGATGATATTTGACAGACACCCGACTCGATCTTCTCTCCGAATGCGAGGAAGTGGACCCTTCTGACCCAATGTTTCATCGATTCCAATAGTCTCAGTGGAGCCATATTAAATGTCTTCTCCATCAACAGGTGATCCCCCATGGACATCCCATCACTCATCCCGTTGTAGAATGCCGAATATTCACAAACTGAGACTGTCCAATAATTCACTCGTCGGAACGATACCCGCTTCAGTCAGCCAACTTGCCCTCTTAGACACACTTGATTTATCTTATAACCAATTGATTGGTGAGGTTCCTTCATTCTTGGGCTCACTACAACTGCTCAATATTTTGAACCTGGGGCACAACCAATTGTTGTCCACTGATATCTCATTCGTATCATCTCTCACGGCGCTGCAAGTGAGTCACGTGATGATTGTAGATGAGTTTATAACCGTTGTAGACGCTGGATCTCTCATACAACAACATCACCGCAAATATTCCGGCGCAGATCGGGCAATTAAGCAGAATAGAAACATTGGATTTCTCCAACAATAATCTCTTCGGCAAGATCCCCGCACAGTTGTACAACATCCGCACACTCAGTTCTTTAAATCTAAAGAACAACCGCCTCACAGGATCTGTTGAGACAATATCATCTGATCCTATATCTGTAGATCTCAGTAATAACCTCTTCTCCGGCACTCCGCAATTCATTGCTGGATTATCATCTATAGTATATCTTAACATCAGCTTCAATCGATTTTCCGGTGAAGTTATTCTTGGAGGCCCAAATTAATATTGACTTTTGCAGGTGTTTTGCCAGATTTTTCACAGAAGCTGCAACTTCAAGTTGTAGATGTGAGCAGTAATGCTCTATCTGGCCCTCTCTCTTCCTTATCTTCTTTATCTTCTTTGCAGGTAATATCTCTCATCTTATTTCATTTCGTTCAACACCTTCCAGATATTAAATGTCAGCCATAACAGCATCAATGGCTCCCTTCCTTCTCTTGATTCCCTGGACAGTCTCAGTATCATCGATTTCAGCTATAATCAACTGACAGACAACACCGATGTGGGGGACATTGCGACGTCATCGAATATAACAGGCATCCCTGTGCGATGTAACATGGACCATAATTACTTCTTATGCCCGGTGACGTGGCAGTCATATTATTTATGTGGAGCAAGGTGATGGTATCGGAGATGTGACATATCGGTGACATGATGACAGGTGTCAAGTGCTTGACAAAGACGGAAGTGATGAGATAACACTCAGACTAGAGGGGAACGTAACATCATTCGACCCTGACGATTTTTTGACAGAACTTGCGACAGTTGCAAACATCACAAGGAGCAGGCTAAGCATCACCAACATCCGCTCCGGAAGGTGATGACGTCCTAGGATATTGAAAACTGACTTCCACAGTGTCATTATAGATTTGTCTGTGGGACCACCACCAGCAGACAATATAAACGAAGGAGGCGCCCAGAGAACTGTTCAAATCATCGAGAAACTGGCTGCGACGCAGCAAATCGGCTCCTACAATGTATTTTGAACTTATTTTATTGGAAATTCTGAGTGATTTGCAGGTGATAAGTTATGGTGATATTGCTGCAACCTCCTCGGCAGGGAATAATTCAAATATCCCGATTGGACTGATTGTGGGTTTGACGATAGGAGCTACGGTATTATTCAGTGTGGCTTTGGTAATCGGGATCATATTATATAGAAGAAGAGGGGAAGGGAAGGGGTTGTATGACAGACAACTGGAGATGATCGACTTCTCAAAGATCGATTTGGGAGATGCTAAAAACTCGATCGTGAGTACTTGATTTATTTATTGTGTATTTTTGGCTGAAATGAAAAGGTACCATTTTCAGAGTTGAAGAATATGGCAGAAATAGGTGCAGGCGCTTTCGGAATCGTTTATAGAGCAGAGTGGAGAAGTCTATCAGTCGCTGTGAAGCAGGTAAAACTTTCGCATGAAGGGTCATGTGATGACAAGTTGTAGATAAGAGCAGAACACGTGACACAGAAACAGCTAACCGAATTCATGGTGAGTACATGCGTAACTTGAACTGAATAACACGATGACAGAGCGAGATAGCAATATTGAGAAGGCTACGCGCGCACCCGGTGAGTACAACAACATTTTTCTCTTCGTATTTCTGACTACTTCACAGAATGTCGTTTTGTTGTGAGTAGGTAAAGAGATGATCATTTGTTAAATTTTATTTAGCATTGGAATAACTTTCCCTCCCGACCCCCTGTCTATGGTGAGTGATATCATGTCATTTTACAACTAAATCTTTACAGATCACGTGAGTTCGGTTTGATGAAGTATGAATTTATATTAACATTTATTAGCGAATTTTGCGAGGGCAGTTCTCTTCTCGGTATGTCTCTCCATATCACTCTTTTACACAAATATTAACTATGGCCACTTGGTACTCACATCAGTAGATTATTTGGCTGAGAACGAACTACCAGACGATTTAAGAGACAAGTTTATTCATGATATTGCCCTTGGTATGTACCACCTTCACCAGGAAGGAGTTATACACAGGTAAGATATCATTACGAGTGATGTTTTGATAGGAGATAGGGATTTGGCCGCGAGGAACATCCTTCTATCGAAGCACCTGGACGCCAAGGTAAATCAACATTGTACGAACATTAATCTGACATATAACAGGTGTCAGATTTTGGCATGTCACGTCAGGCTGAGGAAGACAGTTCAGGAGTGACGCAGACTACAGTCGGTCCATTGAAATGGATGGCACCAGAGGGTAAGCCATCACCTCAATATTTTTCTCTTAATTACACAGCCATCGCGGAAAGACAATACTCGAAAGCTACGGACAGCTTCTCTTTCGGGTTAGTGTTTACACCTCTTTCCTGTACTGATGAGTGCAGTGTGGTAGTTTGGGAGATTGTTACTGGCAAAGAACCTTGGGCGGATAAATCGCCTGTGGAAGTTGGTCTCGCAGTGGTAACCGAAGATAAGAGGCTGCCGGTTCCTGAGACATCATTATGGTTACAATCTGTTATGATTGGTGAGTCTGAAGAATGTCAATTGGGATTAATGGATCCATAGCCTGCTGGCAAAAAGAACCGGAGAAACGGCCGACATTTGAGACGATGTGCAGTATCGTTGGTTCAGCCAGAGGAATCACTAACGACCGTGAGATGTACAGTAAGTACCCTCTCAACGCAACGTTAACATCTATTCTGAATAATTGATGCAGGACGCGTCATCTCCTCTAATCAGGCTTCAAAAAATTCCGACTCTAATGGTGATCTGGCAACAGCTTCAAGTCCAAAGTCACCATACAAGTCCTTGGAAGGATTCACTTACGCACCAATAATTGTAATAGGTATAGTAATCTCTAAAGAAGTTGATGATCATCGTTCATTCCTGATTGCAACAGGTGAAGGAGAACTAGTATAGATATAAATTTTAGCCGTCTCTCTTCATTATCGGTGAAACAGCGTGCACCAATCTGTTCCTTATTCTATCTGACAGTGACGTCATCAACTCCCTCTTCATGAGTGCTCTGTCATCCGGCAGATATTGCGTGTTGATTAATCTGTTGAGTTGTTCAATCGAGTCGCACATCTGGTCCGCGATGGGCTTATAGAGTATCGCCTGTGTTGTTGCATTTGGAATATATTCACATAGACGGACGAGGATTGGCTCCAGCCTCTCATCAAGATTCTTCTGGATATCTCCCAGCAGAAGATTTATATTTTCTAAAATGATGAATATTATATATTATTTGTAACTGTAATGAATGACAAGTACCTGGAGAGGCAAAGACTTGCATTCGGAGTGAATTCTCCTTAGAACCAGAGTTGATGAAGGCGGATGCTTTTGTCAAGAAAGAGACAAGGGGCTCTAGACTGGATCTCACAGTAGAGACGATAAATGCCTCTATCGACCCCTTCAGTCCTTTCTCCAATTCCTAACATATTTAGCCTTTATATATTTATATATATATGTATAGGATCTGTACGATCTACCTTCTTAGAGTCGGTCTTAAGGATCTCAATCGGGGGATTAATCACGGCATAAAGAGGGTTCTGGTTATTTAAATAAAACATAGCTCCAGGTCCCTGCATGATATTCCTCAGTACGTCTATTTATAGATCAGCATGGTCAATACATCCAGAACAAAATCAAGCTCACTTCTTAAATAATTAAAGTCGAGAGACTGTTCAGTGATGGAGAAGGATACATCAAAAGGAGTGATCTGTTCTCGCAAGATCAACAGATGTTTGATCAAAAATAATTGTCCATCTAACGCGGTTTTCTGTGGATTCTCAGCTGGAATGATCGGGATCTACAAAATCTGTACCTTTGCGGAGATCAATTTGCTGGCCAGAACGAGTGTGAAGGATGCCGCGTCGACGGCTTCTGTTGCTAACCCTTCGAAAATATTATTCTGCCGTTCAGTTCAGTATTTACATGAAATATTCTTTGAAACAATATTTCTGACGCAAAATTAAAAAGGACAAGGAGGGGTTGAACTCACGTCTACGGTGAGGTATAATTTTGACAGGCAGACTAGGGTCCTCTCTAAGGTTGGATACCAAGAGTAGTAAGCGCGGGAAAATGGCATCAAAGTCAATGGGTCTGATGTGTCATTCTTACCCACCCCCTCCGGCTTGGTCGCTGCACAACGTCATCTACAACTCGGAATTTCCCGAAACCTCTCACCGGATAATTTCTTCGGGTAATCTAGGTCGTCTTCCGATGGAATATACCCGGAGATTTCGTCACGAATGTAAGTTTGCACTAAGAAAGCGAGACGCTCCTGCACGTCCTGGAGCATCCTGAAGACTATCGGTTTGAAACTGTCCACAGACTCTCCCTTTGTGTTCAAATTTTCAGCTATGATCTCCGTACGTAATAAGTACACTGGACACGTCATCATGACGTCATATGAAAATGGTCATATGAAAATGATGGGGTGAAGATATGATGTCTTACCCAGCTGACATAATGTCTCGATGTTGGAACATCTGATGTACATCGGTCGATAAGAATAATAAAGATTCGTGGAAAAATTTTCCAATAATGACCTGTGATGACGTCATGATCTTGATGCGGAAATTTCGGAGAAAACTCACGTCAGACCGGGGCCAGTAGCACCAAAGAAGTGATGATATAGCTGGTATTCATTGTGGCACACTGTTATCAGATACATACATCCACTCCTCATCTACAAAGGTAAGCCCAATCACGGCAAAAAACAGCTGCTCAGCCATGGTATCTTTCGAAAGTTTACAAAAATGGTTTCACTACATGAAATTGGAAAAAAAATCATCTGACATTTGAACGTCTAATGAACATATCACCATGCAAAAAATCAGAGACATACCATGGTGCAGAGATCGTTCTCAGCGGTATTACAGATATTGAGTACATTACTATTCACATACTCTCCCAGTAATTGAAGCCTCTGTTCAAAATAACACACGTGGCAATCCGCCATCAGAAGAGAATACCTAAACACTTGAGTATCTAAAGGTCAAGGGTTCGATCCCCCTCACTCTTTGATTTTTGATCGTTTTTCGAGCTCGTGGCTGAGCGGTTTCACACGGGCAGCGACTGTTCTGAATTTCACGTAAAAATAGGTCTCGTTGGGCGTCGAAGTGGTGGTCACTGCGGCCCCCTCCCCCTCCGCCGGAGTTTGCGGAGTCTGTCCGTTTTCCTGGAATCTTCAACATCTACAACTGGGCGAATATATTTACTCTCAGTTGTGTGAGGATTTGGGAGGTGATGTGCCGGAGGATATTTATAATCTCGTTCTTGACAAGGGTGAGGCCTCTGTTCTGGAGTTGTTTGTATTTTAATAGGTAGGATTCTGACTCTTTGTAGTCGCGCTGTTATTTTCAGTTGTCTTTGTGATTTCTTCTCGATTATAAAACTTTTATTACACTTAATTTTGAAATTGCGACAGCAGAGCTGCACAATGGATGTATATATGGATGTATATAGTTCTATAACAATAGAAGGTCGTTCCATTGGTTCTCGTCGTAACTCACATGCTTGCTGATGAAATCGATGCATTCATCCAGCTTCTCCAAGAGGGCGATAAAAGATGGTTCTGCCACATTAAGAGTGGAAAAAGACAACCTAGAAGTTAACTGTGGGAGCTCGTTGAAATAAGCCAGCTTTGTCCCAAGATTATTGGCCAATTCTTCTAATTGATCTTGTTCGGTGACGAGATCTTCACAGGATTGGTGCAGCTCTCCAGTTTTTTTGGCAACAAGGTTATATTTTGTTTCCAAATCAGTTAGATATTGCAATATATTTCCAACCTAAATGTCAATCAGGTGAATAATACATTTAATGTTATACATACTTCAGTTAAGACACCATTACAGTGACGGTGATAACTCTTTAATGTCTCTACTCTCGACAAATAGACCTCCTCCTCTAGGGTGTCGCTCTGCAAACTCTCATACCAAGAGTAGAATTGTTGGAGATTGTCGATACTGCGATCAAGTCCGAGGTTCTGTTTAGAGATTGCTGTCTGCTCTGAGGATGAAGGCTCGTCGGCAAACTGAGATCATCAAAACAAAAAGGTACGACTCCTCATTCGATTCGGATACCTTTTCAGGAATCGGTCTTGTCTCACAGAAGCTCTGTAATTGATTGATCGACTCTGAATACTGATCACCTATCGCGGCATTCTTCTCCCAATCTTTCAACAATTGCTGAATATTCGTCTTGTTGCTGGTTGGCCTCTCTGCCATCTCATCTGCCGTGGACCTGATATGTCTTCTTCTGCCACGTTGTAAACGTATTGCCTAAAATTTTGCAACATCTCAAAATTCTTGTCTCTTCTTCTTTGTGAAAACCATCTTACAAGCTCAGTAAAGCACACTGTAGCTGTGTCCTCTTATATGTGCCTTTTTTGGAAGGTATTGGGGCTGTACTACGTAATTCTGTCAGATTACAAAGTCAAACCACTGAACTGAAACTGGAAATCGGATCACATACTGGAATGGGGAGCGAGCAGATCCTGTTCAGATGTCCGTCAGAAGCTTGTAAAGGATCAGATCCATACAAAGGAATACATCAACTTCTGAAGGAAATCACACTCTCAGGGGACGGTTGTGCTCTTGAATGGTAAGGCATTGTTATTATTGATCAATAGACATGGTTTATTAAAGACAACATTTAGTCCTCATTGTGGTATTCCTGTTTTGATCTGTGAGAATTGTTTCGATTTCTACGATGCGACAGAGATCAGAAAGATCCATCGTGAAGGATTGAGGAGCCCGCTTCACACTTCAACACCCCAGAAGAGAAACACTTCTGTCATACATATGGAAAACTTGGCGGAGACACCAGATCGATCGAAAAGAGTTTTGTTACCAGAAGACGCAATGAGACACAAGAGACGGAAAATGACTCACATCAATGATCAAATTGAAGAGGTGATTTCAGACATTTCTCATAGTTTATGACAAAAGTAGAGCAGAGATGATTCTTCGCAACTCCACAACGCACAACTAGAGACGACTGTGTGCTCCGAACCAGATGGTAACCCTTCGTTTTTAAATTTCAAATTTTGATTTTTGGTGCAGAGTTTACCGAGGAGAGATTCTATCTGGAACAGCCAGAAGACAGCCGTAAGTTTAATATTCATTCAAATTATAAATATATCATACAAAAACAGAACATTCAAGTCAACTCAAAATTGTTTGACTCGTTACTAACCGTGGAAAAGGGCGGTAAGATCCCGCAAAAACTATCGTTGTAATTTCCCTGTACACTATATTTCACAATAATTATAAAAACACTGATGACGTCACAGAAAAAATGGGAAGAAGTCCTCCAACTTTCTTACACCCCACTCCAGAGAAAATGGACGAATCCAACAGGCTGTACTGCGTGTGCCAGAGATGTGGTGCACCCAATGTTCATCACTCTGGTGTGAGGGGGATTCTACAACTGTCACCGGTCACCTTGTGGCCGATGATGTGGTCTCAAGCGGTAATTTATATACTTAAACTTTTATATTAATTTAGATTCAAAAATATTTAAAATGGGATTTCACAAACAAAAATTGAACATATCGTCACACAAGAAGATAAAATGTGAAATTTGATATTGTAATATATAAAATATAAATATATACCTTTAAAAATGATCATATACAGAGAACCATTCAAAGGAGTATTTCTTCTTCCCTCTACAACGAGAATAAATCCGAACAATTATCTCTTCTAAAACGGAATAATACAAACAATTCTGAAAACAATCCACCGGTGAAGAGGAGCCTCTTTGTGCAGATGTCAGCGTGAAATCTCATCGAAATTTCGCGGTACTGACAGTTGTAGACCGTCACCTTCACCCCCTTCATCAGAAAGATTAGCGTCATCAAATGAAGATAAAACGATAGAGCAACACATTTTGATTCAAATTCTAGAGGTATATTTATTTTTATCACTTGGATTCAATTTATTATTTAATTTTAAATATAAATAATTCTCGCACAACGAGTAGTTTTGTGTAATCTCATGGAAGCAGGAACAAGTTAGAGTTCTGAGGCAGCCAGAGACTGAAGCCGCCGACTTAGCGAGTATGAAATATTTATTTAATTCGAGGAGAGAGAGGTCCTTCATGAGGCATCATCTCGTCATGTTGAAATCTTTGTACCAAAATGAAGCCCAGAATCAGGTGATGGTTACTCTCATCAGTCTTCTTTGCATCTTTAGACTGATCATCATAATGTCGGAGACTTTCTCATGTTCTAAAATGACTGCTCCTCTACAAAACTGACACTATACAGTTGTTTGAAGGATGCAAGCAGTTCCTTGAAAAAATCAGCACACTACACCACGACAGGGCTAACTTTGAGTCCGCTGCAAGACTCTGCAGAAGAGCCACCATCCCGGTAACCTCTTCTCTTCTCCATCTACAACCAGACATCTCTTAACGTGTACAGACAGATTATGACACGGTAATAAACGTCCCGATGCCGGACGGTACCGTGGAGAGATGCACCACTTTGGGTGTGATCCATAACCTCTTGCAAAGCAGATTGGAGGATCTCAAGTGAATTTATTTATTGTTGAATGATTATTTCTTCTGCATTACTCATTTAGACGAGGTCAACAACACAAAATGACGCGCATGACAATTTCCATTATCACTCGATGATCAACTCAGAGCTGAAAGAACTGTATAAAACATTGTACCAACTGAAAATCTCGGAGACAAGAGCGTCACAAACACCGTATGTCCTCTTCAAATATAACTATCTAAATGTTGGCAGAACAAACACTCGGGAGACGGAGAAGAGGTTATATGATATAAGGGAGGATATTTCAGAGACGAGCACGAAGATTTTGGCCTGGAGGAGCTTGTCCAGAACTTTGGTGCCTTACATAACATAATAATCTTTTACGTTTTATGTTGATATTTAATATTCCTATTTATTATTTATTTTCTTGCGTTGTAGATTGTCCGTTGTGAAAATTGCATCACATTTTTCAATTCTGATCTCGAGAGGATGGGAGCAGACGGAGGTTCTATTCCACGCCGTGAGGAATTGGTGAAGGTTAAAGCAAAAGCAGAAAAAGCCGACCCAAAAGAGATTGAGAGAGTAAAATGGGCGACATGTTCCATTAGCAAGCAGCCGTTAAAAGAACCTGTCGTCGCATGCTTTCTTGGAAATTTATACAACAAAGAGACAGTCTTGAAGCATTTAATAGAGAAGACAATGCCTGAACTCTTCGGTCATATTCGCACATTGAAAGATGTCGTCAATCTCAACTTAAAACCCAATCCATCTTTCGTTTCGGACTCTGCAGAAGAGACACCCAGATTCATCTGCCCCATCACAGCAGTAGAGGTCGGAAAACAGTACAAGTAAGTGATCTCAATCAATTGTTTTGATGATTCTCATTGTACCTCCAGATTCTTGTTCAACAAAAGCTGTGGTTGTGTAGTTTCCGAAAGAGCCGTTCGTGACTGTCCCTCGGATGTCTGTATGGTGTGCAGTAAACCTACAACTATGGAGGAGTACATAAAGATCAACCCAGAAGAGGAAGAGAGGTCACTCATGAAGGAAAGATTGAGATCACAAAAGAGAAAGGTGATCAATTAAGAGAGGTCGTCCATTTTGTGTATCAGAACCAAAAGACGACTTGTTGAGTTTTTACCAAAACATGAAGGAAATAAGAAAGCAAATTATTCGAATCACTTGGTCTCATCATCGAGATGGTCTCCGTCTGTTTAGACAATGAACCTGCACGGTACTAACAATTCCGCAGGACAAGAAAAGGAAGAAGGACAAGGAGACAAAAGACAAGGAAGGAACAGAAATAAAGAAGAAGAAAAAGGTGCAGCAGACAGAACCAACATTAGAAAAATCTGAAACCGTCAAAGCGACCGCCTAATAAATTAAAATGTGCATATTTATCATTCTTCATTTTCAGAAAACATTGATCATTCTTAATGAGTTGTGTTGTTGACGAGTACCACAGTGAGATAAAAGTACAAAAAATAATTACATTATCATTACTCTTCCCGCGGTCTTTTCCCATTCCTTTTGTCCTTCCAAATACTACCGTCGACATTGTCTCCTCCACCTTGTGACGAACGAGCGGTCGACGCTGATTCTGTCGGCGATATATCATCCTGTGTACCAGGTTCTGTCGACATTGTTTCGTCCTCAGCGGGGGGTTTTATCTTCGGTACGTCTTTCCTCTTCCATGCCATCTTGTTTTTTGAGACGACCAAAATGGGGCAGCTGAAGCCGAGAAGCCCTCTTAGTCTTCCTTTGCATTCTACTTTCAAGCGAAATAGTGTGTTGTGGCGTATGGAGCAGCATGCTGCGAATTGATCATGCACAATTCAACACTCATTTCACCACCACGATAGAGACTCACTGAATTGGAGGTGTTTGAGGACAAGCTGTGCGGACTTTTTTGGGAAGGTGAGGACTGCTTTTCCTTCTGATTCCTCATCCCTCAGAAAAAGAGGTCTTCGGTTGGCGATAGTCTCTCTGAAACCCCAAAACTCTTTGCAGCATTTTTCCCCTTCTATTTTCAGAACATTTGTCGTCTTAACGTGCCTCTGTTCTCAGAAAGTACACGGTCTAAATTAATTAAGACTCACGGTTGATGTCTTGACAACTCTTCGCTGCGACCAGGGAGAGACCCAGTATTTCGTCGTCCTCGAGAGTCACGGCGTCTCCGTTCTTAAAGAAGATAACTTGTAACTTTGGTTTCATGATGTGGCACTGTGGAACCTCCAGTATTATGTCGTCTGGGTGACCTGTCTTTGTTGGACCCTCTTCGGGACTTTGACTCTTAGAAGTCCAATAGAGCACGTTGGCGGTGACTGCATTCCACTCAGATGTTGTAGGACCTATGTATATGCTCCAAGTAGCAGCAGATAGTCTGAGTCGGCATTCAGTTGGAATAGAGTTTGGTACATAGATCGTGTTTCTGTTGTCTAAGAGCTTCATCTCTCTATAATAGCTAGATACGAGTCTCGCACATCGTGGGCTCTTGGACAGATCAGGATGAAAAGGATCATGGAGGATAATTCGTCATACTTCTTCAGATATGCTTCCTGAAGGCATCCCTTTTCTTTCTTCTCTTGGGCGATGCACAGGTTACGTCGGCAGGGGAGTTTGAAACTCCGGTACGTACATCGAAACTCCGGCTTTAATTAAGAATCTGGGGAAATTTTTCAAGCGTAAAGGAGCGTATTTTCGACCAACCACAACTCCAAATGTTGGATGATCTTCAATCCCCTCATTCACAATATTTAGCCTCTCATTGGTCAGTTATCTCCTGTGCTGGTATTTTGTGCGCACAAAATCATTTTCGTTATGGGCAAAAAATCAAACTCCTTACTTTAAATGTTTAGGGTTGTAGACTAGCTGCTTTTTAGAGTTCAAAATTCTGATTCGAGATCTGATCACAAAAATGATGTTGAGGTTGCAGGGAATAAGAGGGCTGCCAAAAGTGAACCAGCAATCTTTCAAAAGGTGGGCAACCTCCATAAAACCAAAGAATGTTGGTCCATACAAGGATGATCAGCTGCTACACAGCACAATGTCTATAAATGGACAGACAGTAAAAGGTGATCCTGTTCAAAGATGGTCTAAACACTCTTAATACTGAGTTAGTTCAAACGGCACAAACCAAATCGATCACTTCACCAACACGGGAGCAGAGTGGTCAGATCTCTCTCAAAACACCTCTTCCAGGGTATGAAACTGCTGCCACCAGTGTGTAGTTCAAATACACTCCATATCCACGCTGACTTTGATCATTAGCCTCTGCAGCTCATGATATTGAATGGCCAACTTTGGTTACTAAAACGAACAATGGAATGAGAATTGTGACACAAAATGCACCTTCGCCTGCCTGCGCCGTCTCTCTGCTGGTCGATGCAGGAACTCAATATGAGACCGATGACAATCATGGTGTCACTCATCTTTTAGAGAGGATGTCTTTTCAGGTGTGTCTTCCATCCGTAGAGCCCTTCCATTTTCGGCTCCATCTTTTTGTTCACAATTTCAGAGCACAAAAAAGATGTTCTCGAAGGATCTTATCGCTGAGTTGGAGACACTTGGAGGCAACATCACCACTTCTACGCAGAGAGATTTTGTCACTTATACATGTGAAGCCCTACCACAAAATGTACAAAGGATCGTGGAAGTTCTTTCAGACATGACTCTGCGCCCTGCACTCCTTCCCGAAGAAATTGAAGGTGATCTCATCCTTATTATAAATCATCTATGCACTTGTGAATTGAAATGTCAGCTGTCAGCCCTTCATCAAGAAGAAAGATAGAGACTTGATGGACGGCCACATTCTTTTTTGTGAAGAGAATAATGCAATGTGTTGTTGCTCAGATATTGATATATGACAGTGCAGAAGGCGGGAATTCTTGATGATATAGAGTACACGGCTCAAGAGAAACCTGGTCAAATTGATCCTTACCTCTCTGACATTATTCACAATGTCGCTTATAACAATCAACCACTTGGAAGGTCATATTTTTATTCATTCTTTATCGTCTAAAGACATTGACACACGGGCAGGTCACTTGCTTCCAGCCCAGAGGCTGTTTTAAATTTGAATTCTGAAATTGCGCGCCAATACCAATCTAAATTATACGTTCCCTCCCGAATGATTTTGGCAGTCGCGGGTTACCAACACGACGATGTTGTCGACATGGCCACACAATACTTCGACACCCCCTCTCCCTCAGTGTACACACCCCCCGTACGTCATCCCGATATCACACGTCATCATCTGATCTATTTTTAGCCCAAGTCAGTTTGGACGGGAGGAAGTTACGTTCACACACAAGACGAGTCCATGCAACAATTAGAAGAGCTTCCTGAAGAGCATGATGACGTAGACGGAACAAGGAGAAGAGACCAGATCATGTCACATGCAGTCCTTGCATTTGAAAACAAAGGAACTGCTGCTGACGAGACTTTTTCACTGGCGATATTGCTATCTCTATTTGGTGGTGGTGGCTCTTTCTCTGCAGGAGGTAATATCCTCTATCGCATCCATAATTCATTGAAAGTAGAAAGATTCTTTTATATATATTATATTATATTTAAATATTCTACTCCGTGAAAAGAATAAATGTGATAAAAATTGCTCTTTTGCCAACACAAATAAAAGAAAACAGGACCAGGAAAGGGGATGTACTCACGACTCTACCGAAACGTCCTCAACGGTTACGCAGCAGTAGAGAACGTGCAGAGCTTCACTTCCAACTTCACCGATACCGGAATATTCGGTGTCCATGGTAATTGCAAGAAAAGAGACGCGTCACTGCACCACATCCAGACAGCCATCGCGGAAGAGATGGTCGATGTCGTGCACAATTTGAAGGAAGAAGAGTATAGAAGAGCTCAAAATCAGGCGAAATCAGCCATTTTGATGGCCTTAGAGTCCAGAACCATTGTGGCTGATGATTTAGCTCGACAGATTTTATTGTATGGAAAGAGGTGACTTGTCTTTTCATTTGTGGTACAAACTGCAAACCAAATCAATAGAATGAGAAATTGACGTGTGAAGGTACACAGCAGAAGAGATCGTGCATAACATCGACAAATTGAGTGCGAAGGACATTCAAAACAACTTGGCGAGAATGTTGTACACAAATCCGGTGCTCGTATTATCCGGATCACCGGAAGAGCTCAACATGTGCGCGAGCCAAGAGGCCATTAAATCGTGGATCCAGCAGAAGATTAGACCGAAAGTTTTATAAAAGATTGATTCATATTTCCCTCAAGGGCAAAATTTCTGTCGAGAGCAGTGTGGTGTAGGAAGGCTCACTGACATGGTGCCAAAATCATATCTTGCTGTACATATGAATTTTCCGTTAAATTTCAATACAGAGGCTGTATTGCCACACGGTCGATCTGAGAACAAAAGATTAAATCTTCAAAAGAAATTCAATAAATATCCAACAAAAGATTATTTTTTATTCCTCGTCAGAATCCTCAGTTGCGCTGGAATCACTCTCGTCTGGTAATCTCTTCAATATGGTGAAGAATAAAGGACCCCAGTTATCTTGGTCAGGCAGTACGATCCATCCGTACTTTGTCTTTTCCCCGATCGGCCACTCCCTTCTCATCACCTAGAAGTGTCAATATGACACCTGTCATCTGTCATCATGACACCTCTATGTTGGCCTTGGATTTGCGGAGGATCTTCTCGATGACGTCATCATTCTCTTTATCACTTATGGAGCAAGTTCCGTACACCAGAAGTCCCCCGATTCTGACGGCCATTATAGCTGATCTTAAGATATCATACTGTTCTTTTGATGAATTTATCGTCTTCTTTGGTGTCCACTTCCTTTTGTCAGATGAAGTGATAAAAGATATCTTGAACTCACTCTCTCAAATTCAGCGGGATCTTTCAGAAGGTGTCGTTCTGAAGAACAGGGGGCATCCACTAAGACTCTGTCGTATCTGTACATCTGTCATCTACCTGTCAATCTCTTTTGCAACAAATCGTCCACGTCATTCATTGGATTGCCTCCACAGAATTGCATTGTCACCGTGAGAGAGCACGGTTTGTCATGGTAAAATAAATATCTGACCTTTCTTCTTCTTCCCAGTGGGTACCATCCCTGCTCGTAACAATCACCCTGTCCCTCTCCTATATATATCAACTCATTTCCATAATAAAAAACTATTTTTAATCGAAATTTAAATATTTTCAGAGAATTATCGTCAACAGATTTCACGAAATTTCTGTATATTGAGGATCTACAATGAGACAGACCTGTCCCTTGGGAATATAATCCCACACTACTTGTTTCAATCTCCTCTTCCTGTCTGGTGCTATCTCGTTAGATGTAAGACTCCCAGATAGAGATGTCAGGTGTTGCATTATCGCAAGGCTCTTCCCTCCCGGTGCGGCACAGATATCCAGCACACTGTGCGCTGAATATATTTATTATTTATGAAGGATAATAATATTTACTGACATGGTTTCAAGTCCAAAGCGTCGACTGCGAGGAGAGACGCAGCATCCAATGGATAATACATGCACACTCCTTTATCGTCCTACAATATCAATTTATTATAAATTAAAATATTTTTGGATATTTTTTTATTCAAAATAACGTGGAATAAAAAATACCTTAGGTGGATGTGGGAAGCGTTCTGAGCTTATGAATGCAGGTATAGACACGTAATCTAATCTTTGCAAGTCTGGGAATTTGGATATAAAACTCTCTGTAAATTCTTTGTTGCAGAATCTGAAAAATCAGAATGTGATCCAATAAGATCATTGAAATGCTTTGTGTGAATGTAAGGAGATGTCATTTCGTGAGTACCTGTTGATCAGGCAGCAGTGTCTGTTTGGTTGTTGCAACGCCTTCAATAAATTCGGCCACCTGCTAAATTAAAGATGATCATACTCAGATCATCACCTCTCTGCGCCATAAATTGCTTCGAAGAAAGAGTTGAAAGCCCTCTCTGTTGATTCTTTGAGATCCTTCTCTCTCGCGAGAGCCTTCTCTTTCTTTTTAGAGATGGTCTTTCCTTTTGGCTGTGATCATCTTATCAGAACTCATATATACAAAGTGACAATCTCACACCTTCTTCTGTTTTTGGTTTTGTCTTGTTTTTTTGGTTGTCTCCTCCTCTGATGAGGACTCATCGTCCTCACTGTGCTGTTTATTCATGTCTAAGCTTGCCAAATCGCGCTCTCCATGGTCTTCCATATTGCCAAAAATGAGAAGGGAAGGAGATTATCTGTCTGTAGAGTTAGTGATCTTACGTACCGCTTTCTGGAGGATGGAGGAACGAAACAAGGGGAAGATGGACATCCACACACGGTTCATGCAACAGGTCGAGAAAGACAAAGAGCTCATTCTGTCGAGACAGATGTCCACTGGGAATATGATGGATCATTTTGCACAACAGATGTCAGACCTCGATCTGGAGCTGAAAGTGGACGATGAGTTCATCAGCCCCGATCTTAGTCAATTTAAAGAGTCTACTGTCTTTAAGCATCAACAAAACATGAGAGACTTTTTCATCCGTGCCGAGGCTTCGATTTTCATGAAGGAGATCCAGAAGGGTGATGATCTGCCTCTTTAATTTATCTAGAAATAATCTTTCCCCAGGTGATGAGGAATCATCTTCGAGTGAAGAGGAATATGAAGACGAAGATTTCGAAGATTCTGAAGAGGATGATGACGATGATGACGAGGAAGAAGAGGAGGAGACCGAAGAGGTGATATTCTTTTATATCCAAATGAACATGATGGTGATTGTCGCAGGTCAAGAAAAAGAAGAGGATCTTGAAGAGGTTGATCAAAACGTCTCACAACTCACAGTATATCTCCCTCTTTGGGGCCATCAGAATGATGAGAGGTATCCTCCAGGTACCTTCAATTTTGAAAAAGATGGTGAACTGACCTTCATTCAGCATTTTGGACCTACATTACCTTCCTATAGTATCAAGATCAACAGCAGCGGATCAGATGTCGGCAAATCGGCCAAGCCGAGAGTCAAATTGGGAAAGCCCTTCTTTCAGACGATGAAGATCGGGCTGTGTGCTTGGATCGTTGACTGGATGATGAACAGTTACACAGAAGAGTCCCAAATCAACATCTTTAAGAAGAGAAAGGTATTTTATTGTTGCATGAAGAGACTCTGGCGCGTTGATCTGAACGTGTCCTACTGATATGAACGATTGAGACGATTGCAGATATACGTGTTGTCCTTCAAACTGCCAGAACAGAGTAATCTCGTCCAGAGGGTTGTCTTCATCACAGAAGAGGTCGGCAAAATTTATTTTCATCTCAATTCTTTGCAACTATGTTGAAGTGTTTCAAGTATTTTTATCCTTTTTTATCGGTATTTTGCCGTAGTAAATATACTATTACCTGAGGCATAAATAAACACTTTGAAAAAATAAATTCATTTTACACAGGTGGAAGACCCTAAAAATGGCGGGAAAGCGGAAGTATTCATTTTTGGATTTTTGTGCGAAGAACACAGGAGGTCACAACACTTTGCGAAATCTTATGCTTATATTTCATTCTTGGAAAGTTGTCAATTTCCACAACCAGGAAAAAAGGTTTGATTTATTCTCTTTCATTTATTTTATATTTTAAAATATTCGAGAATTTCTTCCAATTTTGGGAAAAATTGTCGCAGATTCTGTCGCTTCGCATCTTTCAGAACAATTACATTTTCAATGAGAATTCGTGATGATCAAGATAGGTTACGGGAGTATCACCAGTGAGGGCGGTGCTCTCAGCTTATTCAGAATTTTTATCCGTGATTAAGCCCGGTATTCTATTGCATATCTGGGCTGATGCACCGAGTGATGACTGTCCATACTTCATCTTCAGAGATTTCCCGAGACCTCCACGTGCGTTTTATTATTATATTTTTTATTACTTTTATTATTATTTTTATTTTTATTTTATTTTTATATTTTTGCAAAAAAGATTGTCAAAAGACGAAAAGAAATGATCGAGATTGTAGAATGAATAGATCTAGTTACTATGCCAACAAAGCAGACGGTAGATCCCCAGATATTGGCATCGAAGAAATTACACGAGATGTACCTCTCCTTCTTGCAAGGGAAATTCGCAACACATCCCTTCAAATATGAATTGTCTATCCCTCCGTTACCCGAGTTTGGTGTCCCAGGTATTTGTTTTTTTATAAAAATATTTTTTATTTATCAAAAATCTTTTCTGCACATTCTTTTTGAAATTAATTTTTATAAAAAATTTATTAAATCAAAAAATAAAAATGTAAAGGGGAGAGAGCCAAGGATATCAAGAGAGATGTTGACGTCATCGCCGACCACAAACAACTACAAGCACTCGCCAAATCGCTCGTAGACAAGATCAATTCACGATTCGGTACCACCATCGTGGCCGAGTTAAAGTCACCAGAGTACCTCAAGCTTGATCCCAGACTTGACATCACCTCTTTTGGTATCAAGGACTGCACCTCCTTCATCGATGACGGAAGGTAATCATTTTATTTTCTTTTCAAAATTTGCAAAAAAAGGTGCAAAAATTGAAGAAAATCGACAAAAATTGAAAAAAATTGACAAAATTTGCAAAAAAAAGTAACAAAAATTGACAAAAAAATAGATTTTTTGACAGACAATCTTTTATGGAGGAGTACAGTTTTGCGGATTTGAGTTCTGCTATTCAGAGCACAAGTGATGCAGTATCTAAATGGAAGGAATTGTTCTCTGATGGTATGGAGGTGATAGATTGCAAGAGCTGCTTTCTGTCCACATACACCACTTGATCAAATAATAAAATCATGATCACCCTCTGAAATCTCATATAATACACCCTCATCTTAACGGTTACACGGTTAGTTAAGCGGAGTGGCACGGTAGTGGACGTGGTTTAATCGGGGCAGTTTGTATTTTTACAACGGTTGTGGACGCGCTTTCTGGATTTCCTCAGTTTTCCGGAAAAATCTATATGTCGACATTAAATAGTGGGACTATGGCCGAATCCGGAGGAACCTCACTGTTTCCCCAGAGCTTCTCAGGAATGTCGACTTTCCCGTGCAGATTTTTGAAACAGGACGGAAGAATAAAACGGCTCTCAGCCAGATCAGGTGTCCAGCCATTATTTTAGAAGAGTATCTATTCGAGCGTCAACACCTAACATATTTTCTATCTTGTGACAAAAACAAAAGGGTGAGAGATGATGATAAAGAGTTCGGGCTGATCGGGAACAGGCCAAGATGGACATGAGCTTTACCACCGAGCGTCAGGCGGAGAACGTTGATCGTCTCCGTTTGAGACTGAGCAGTCGTCTCAAGGGTGGTGATACACTTGCTAATCTTGCCTTTGGAATCAACAAAGAGGGGACTGATTGCTGTTCAAAAGAAGAACAGGATGATCTCGTCTTGACCATGGATCTTCTCTTGAATTATGAGAGGGTGCCTGGTTGGCTTCAATTTAATGAATTTATTCATTCTGGTTACCGTCCGCCAGGTGTGTTGAGACTCTAGTCGTGACCCTCTTTGACACGATGATTCTTTGTATTATCCGATGTCATCTGATATATATGTCACAGGGCTGTCATTCAATGAAATATGGAGATCGTTGTTCAAGATACACAACGAAACAGGGAATTGTTGGACACACCTCTTAGGTTTCGTCTTCTTTTTGGTCTGGGGTGGCTACAATTTTGTCTTTCAACTGTGGAATGAGTCTCTCGCCTGCAGATTTTTCTTCTTTGTGTTTTGGATATCTTTACAATGGTGCATGGTCTCTAGCACAGGTATTTATTCTTTTTAATATTATTATCTATATATTGGTTTATTTATATATTGATTTATTATAGGGTATCACTTGTTCTCATGCCATTCACATGGAACTATGGTCTGTGTTTCGAGACTGGATTACACTGGAATATCCGGTCTCATCCTGGGCAGTTCTGTTCCCGCCATCTTCTACGCTTTCTATTGTCATCCCATGTGGCAGGTGATGATAATTTCAACTTATTGGCTGCCGTTAGCCTTTCTCAATTAGATGTAAATTGAATTATTTACATTTTTAGATTCTTTATTTAGCATCTGTTGGGATACTAGGGTTCACCACAATTGTCGGCAGCTTTTGCGAGTTTTTTCATGCAGAGTCATTCGATATGATCAGAAAATGTCTTTTCGCATCCACAGCCGCCATCGGTGTCATTCCGGTGACTCATTCCATCTTCATCCAGCAGATCGAGGAGATCAGAGAGGTACGCATGATCATTGTAGACGAGGTCACATCTTTACGCGATGTAGATGATCGATGTGGCCTTAGTGGAGCAGAACGGGATATACCTTAGACTGGGCATCATGTTTGCTCTCTATACCCTCGGTTTCGTCATATACATAACAAAATTCCCGGAATGCCTCTTTCCAGGAAAATTCGACCTGTGGTTCAACTCTCATCAATTCTGGCACATCCTCGTCGTGAGTTGTCTTAACTTGATTTAATGTATCAATCTGACCTTGTCCAGTTTGCAGCGGCACTTGTACATTCCTGTAACCTTTTGAATATTTATCACCGTTGGAACGCTCTTGGTGGAACGTGTCCCATGGATGACCCATTGATATCATCATTCTAACCATGATATCTTCATCTATAAATAGATTTTTTCGCAAAGGAATATTTATTTTATGTGCAAGTGTTTGTCACTGCGTCCAATTTGTGAGTTTTCTCTTCTTTGTGTATCTTTCGGGCAAGCTCTCTGGTGAATCTGCAGATAATTGCACAGACGCGGAGATGATCGGTGAATTAACCTGTATGTGTGAGATGTACAACTCCCCTATGCTCTCACGTCATTTTGCCTCTCTCTGTGTAGAATAATATTTGCTGGAGGTTCTCTTTCGATGGCGTATTGCTGCTGCTCCGGGATATCTGCATATATCCCTATTGTTTTTCAGAATAAACTTGGAAATCGAAACTGACCCAAAATGTCTTCTATGAGGTAACTTCCTTGTCCTTGTGGCTGTGTTTCCAGCGTTTTGATCATATTATCAACCGCTTTGATGACAAAGGGGATGTCTTCTTGGTATGTCATCAACTGGCGTCGGTCCTCACGTGTTCCAGCCTTCACGCCGAAATTCAATATCGCGATAGCCGCCGCTTGTATTTTGCTGGCATCTTCAGGTATTTTCACTTCGGATTGAAGGTTCCGTAAATCAAGTTTAGTGGACTCTCGTTGCCTCTCCAATATTTTTATCCGCTTTCTCATGGCCTCCTGCGCTTCCAGCATTCTATGGACAGTTGTTTCATCACCTGACTCGATAGCTCGTGAAATTTGTGACTGTTTTGTGTCAGAATACCTTTTGATGCTCATTTACCTCTAATCGCTCCAGATCCGCTTGGCTCTTCTTCAATTTGATCCCGGCGATTTTGCACTTCTTCTTCTTGGACATTAACCTCTCGTTGTATGTCCTTGATGTATCACACACATGGCCTGTCAACTATTTATAGTCAATACACTACAATATGTAATGTACTGTTAACTCACTGCGTCCCAACTGTCCATGCACTTCCAACAAAATTGATGATTACAATTCCAGCAGGAAAGATGAGTACATCCTCCATTCTTCTCTATGTTCACTCTGCAGGAGGGGCATCTCTGTGTCTTTGAACCCTTCCAAACTGAGTTACTGCCATGTTTCAGTAAAAATAGAAGAGATTATGATATATCCTGATCGTCACAACGCAGCGATATATGACACGTAAATAATGACGGCCAAGTAATTCACCTTGCGTTCTGCGGTAGCTGCTCGCAAGACATTCCCACGTGGGACGCCTCCATACACTTGATGCAGAATTCATATCCACAATGGCACGTGACACATTCAGTATCTCCCTCGTCCCAGAATCCACACAAGTTACATCCAGGTTTTGGGCACGGAATAAAAATACCCCCTTTACTCAAAAGATTCGCCGACATCTTCTGCTGGAAATCATCCCATTCTGCCCCCATGATTTCAACGAGCTGGGCATGTTAATATGAGGATCACGAAAGATACCACAGCTGTCCATAAGAGGATGCTCATGGTGCCTTGAGATAAAAGATGGTCGCATATCGGTGAAGACCGGCTACAGCGCTTTAGATGGTGCCGGACTCACCTTCTGTTCCGCCAGGGGATTGCCACATTTACACGGACATGGAATTTCAACCGCTTTCTCTCGGACTTTGGAAGACGACCACCTTGAATTTTTAGTTAATCACTCTGCGAATAGAATCTCATATGGCTTGCTGCGTGCCTCTCGGCTTGTCTTCTGTATGATCAAGTTGAAGATGTGTGAGGCTCACCCCACCAAGCACTCTTTGCAGAAATGGGAAGTCTTTCTGTGATAGAAAGTGAGCAGACCCTCCTGCTCGTCGAAGCACACACAACACGTTGGAGAGACTGCACCTTCTTTCTTTGTCTTTGTGAGTGTGTGTTGGGTATGGGACTCTGAGGATCTCCTGGGAATATTCTGTAGTTCTATAGAGGACTGAATGTTCTGCACCGCGATTGGACGGATTGATACCAGTTGCCTCTTGCTAGCTTGAGCTCTATACATGTTCTTTCTGTGTGTTGGTAGACAATAATAAGTTGTTACTCTATTCTTCTGAGGTTGAAGATGTTGGGACTGCGGTTCTTAACGTGTCCACAACGGTAGTTGTGCAAAGCAGCCGAAAATTTTGGGCGTTTCAGTTGACCCTTGAAATTCGTCCCAAGAGTCATTTGAGCGATTGGGCCTTCTATCTTGAATATTGGCCTTGTGTAATACTTCTTACTTCTATCTGTGTGAAGAAATCAACACAAGACAGGGAGCTTTACAGAAGAGGTAATGTGCATAAATTAACTTCGCAGACACCGCTTGGATAATTTAAGAACGAGGCAACAGAGCACAAGAACAACTTGAATACACCTGGCATTAAATGGATTTGAAATAATTCATCACATTTGGGATTTCAAAGATCATATCATATACCACATTTCGATTTCATCTCACTTCAATTTCGTGTGATGTGGATACGATTGAGACTTACTTGGACACAAGACAGGTACGCTATTCATCTAAAATTAATGTTGACACCATATGTTGACATCGTGCGATAGGCTGGCCTTGTATTTGATCGTTGTGTAAACGTGCGTCTGATTGCTGTTGGATCATTGTCTAGTGTTGGATCTTGTGATGATGCTTCGTTGTCTCCGAAGAGAAATGCGAAATCAGACAAAAAAACCAATTTTCTGTTTGTAATTTCAATTTTCAAATCGAAATAAGGGAAATGAAATGATCACACGACGATTTTATCTTTTCTCCAAATTGATACTGTACAATCCCAAGATGCCATCCATATCCTCCCTCTCTTGTCTATACAGAAAGACACCACCGCGTCCTTGTGCGCATTCCTCAGTATTTGCACCTTCAGGCAGTCAGACAACAGGAAATGATATGATCTATTCTTCACCTTATTATACGTTTTAGAGTTGTAGATGTGTACTTTCTCTTCTCTACAACCCGACAGGACCAACCCAAGTCCCCTGATCTCGTACAGAGAGAATACTCTTGATTTCAGTTCTATCACTTTGATACACTCTTCGCTGATCGCGTTCCAGCATCTGATCGTCTCGTCCAAAGATCCTGACCACACTTCGCAAGGTCCTGTGTGTGTCATTTTTTGCATCGTAACAACCACCACGTAATTGAAAGGAACATCAATGGTCATTTAGAATGCACTGACCCACTGTGATGAGGGACGTGACGGTGGCAGAATGCCCGGTCAGTGTGGACTTCGGAATAGTAGTGTTTATATTGCACAGAACTATATTGTCCTCTGTTCCAATCCATACCATCTCGCCTCTTCTCATCATGCACCCGATGGTCTGTCCTTCGTGGAATTCCTTCAACAACTACAACGATGAGGGATATAATGAGGCTAATAATAGTTTGTCGACATTTCATTTTAAGACGAAATATTTCACCGCCAGAATTAAAAATAAATTCGACTACCTTGTATCTCTCTGCGGACCAAATCATGACAGTCCCATCTAAATGTCCCCCCCATACCTTTTCATTTGAATGAGAAAGAGTATGACGTCATCACTCACCTTATCTTCCACTTCAAGCATCACCGAGCAACACACAGATGCTGTTTAAACTTCAAAGTGTATTCGGATTCTAAAGACATACCGGAGTTTCGGAGTCTCTTGACGAGGTGTATCTTTTCATAGGGTCCTTTTTTATACCAGACGTGTATCTGCCCTTCTCTACTACTCGTCCACACATTCCCGTGTATCACTTTCATATCAAAAATAGAACTATCATGGGCCTGTATCGTGCTCACCATGCACCCTGATAGGGGCTCCCATCTTCATTGTTCGTGAATATATCGTAAACATATGATAGAGGACTTACAGTCTTATAGAACCATCTCCACAAGCAGCCCAGATCACACCGACATGGAATATAACAACTCGCACAGACCCAGTATGTTCTGGTGCACATTTCTTGACCAAATATAATTTGCCTCTCGTTGTAGACAGAGGGGGGGAGGTGAGGGAGGGAGAAGAAGCATTCCTCCACTCGTAGTTCACTGATCTATATCAAAAGGATATAAAAGCATTGATATACTGTCATTCGTTGTTGTGAAAGAGCCCAATCTACAATCACAGCAATATTATTTTCTATACTTACAATCTGCTTCACGTTTAAAACTCTGAAGCTCATTCAAATTAAGACTGTAAGAAGGCCTCCTTATCTAATCGTGTCATCATATGTCATCGCATCACAATTCACCTCGCCCATTGGCCTTGTTGTGGGACTAAGTAAGAGTGTCTCGTCCTTTGTCAACTGATTAGCATGACGTATCTATTTTTATCAACACCCATTGACATGTCAAAATTGACGTATTGACATACCGTTGACAACTCCGCTTTCATCGGCCGGTGTTGCTCCTCCAAACTGTGGAGCTTACTTAATAACTCCCTCTTCTCCTCCATCAGTCTCTTATTCTTTTCTTGAGCCTTTCAAAAGGTCAAAATGATTCCTCCATCTACAACGAGACGCACCTCCCGCTCACATTGATTGTGATCTTTCGGGGAATCTCCCACGGATCTCTTCAATCTGACATATCTCATATCTCTGACTTTTAGCTCGAGATCTACTTTCAACAGGTCGATCTATTTTTAGTGTTAGAAATTAAAAATCAATTCTGATGCCCAAAAGATGTTATGTGTATAATCACGAAAACACCGTCCTCTTTGTGATGACATGCTGACCTGTCTGTTGATACTTGTGATCTGTTTATTCATTCTGTCTCTGACATTCTTCTCTTGTGTGAATCTGAGATTGAGATCTTGCATCTGGTCCAAATAATCGTTCCGCTCTACTTCCCATAATCTTTCTGTTTTTAGCGGAATTTCACATGAAAATTCAGTGAAAGATGATTCCATAATGTCTGGTTTCCTTGGTGTTGATTTATTCGTGCAGCACAGTTGTGAAATCCACAATGTATATAATCGATTGTGAGTATTCCCACCTCTGCAAGGTTACGCTCTGCTCTTTCGCCTTTCTTTTCTTGGTTTTCATCTCTTCGTCAAGCTCCATCGACTTGTAAAAATCGTTGTGTAATAAGACGTTACTCTGTATCTCCGCAGAGAGTATCTTCTCCAGTTCAGAGATGTCCATATCGCTCAGCCTCTTTGTGAATTGTTCGATATCTTCCTCTGTGAAAAATGAA
>MZNV01002067.1:0-27470 GCA_002081555.1 Protostelium mycophagum | reverse complement strand
TAAGACTCATGGTTCCCATAGAGTTATAGTTGAACATGTGTTTGGACGCATGAAGAACTTTGCTGTTTTAAGAGAGACCTTCAGAGCAGACTACAAGCTTCACAAGGCTGCCTTTAATGTAATTGCTGCCCTTGTCAACTTAGAGCTTCAGAATGCTGAACAAGAATAAAAATGAACAAATTTATTTTATTTATATTCTTGAATTGTATTTTGGCTCAACTCTAATAACAGGAATCCCGTCGCTGAACAGCTTCACAGTTATGTACAGTTAATAATCCCCCATTGCAATGCCGGGGCGGACGCACATCAAAAACAAAATGCAAACTGACAAACCACAGAAACTCTGTAGAATACACCCTCTTTATCTTTTCTATCATTCTCCAAATGTCACCTCTTCCTTCGGAAGGTGGGTGTGACTGTCTATCCAAATCCGGAATTTCTGGCGCTTTCACGCGGCTTTTTTCCATTTGGGCATCTCACTTTTTCGACTTGGCTTGCTGATATACACGCACTCCACCATCAACACCACGCCACAATCACGAACGTATAAACACAATGTTAAAAGCACCCGGTTCTCCTCTTGCCATTCACAACTATGATGGTGACAACACTTTGTTATGATTTTCCAAAGTGACAATGTTTAGGAGCCTCTTTCGGTTCTCCCAGTCCCATATTATGTGGAAGTCCTTCTTTATCAAGCTCCCCTAGAGTGTGCAGAAACAAACCACAGAAGAGGAAACTTTTGTTTCCCAAAATCCCTTCCATACTCTTGGATTTTGTCAGACCCAAAAAGAAATGTGACAAGACCTCGAGGTATGTGATAACATCACTGCCGGTCCATTCTCAATCATCATTAGTGATGAGCTGCCATTTCCTTTCGAGGATCTACCACTGGAAATCAGAGCTCATGTCCTGTGTTTCGTTGACGCTGCGGATCTCTTAAACCTCAGTTTGGTCAACAAACAATTAAACTACCTTATTCATTCCTCCAACATGTTATGGAAGCCCACTTGCGCCAGAAGGGTGAGTTCAAAGCATGTCATGTCTTTATCCTAAAAGTGGAAAGTGGCCATCCATTCTGAAAGCGGATGACTCCGCCGTGCGCTCCATAACCAACTGGAAAAAGTACTTCTACCACAAAATGGCCATAACTGCACCAGAGAAATCAGGTCAGAGGACATCTTGTGATCATGGTCGTCTGACTTTAACAGCTTGCTTCCAATGGAAAATCAAAGATGTATCTCACAACTCTCCTCCCTCCGCTCGTCAATCTCTATCAGCCTCCACACTTCACGACGACAAGATTGTCTATATTGGAGGACAGACAAGCGTTCAGACACGTTTCGATGACGTGTACATCTATAACGCAGAGACAAAATTGTTCTCCAAGCTCAACATCAATGACGGCGTCATTCCAAAATTCGCACGCCACGCCTCAGCCACCGTTGGAGACAGGGTGAGCTCCATCTCCTTCATCATCCCATCTCATTCTAATCAGGTCTTTGTATTTGGAGGCTATGACGGTGTTGAGAAGTTCTTTGGACTTAGTGTCCTAGACATCAGCAAAGGAAGCTGGTACACCCCTGACTTTGAGGGTCAACCATCTCCTATTCCAAGAACAAATCACCAGTTTGTCACTGTCGGAGACCAAGTCTTTTTATTCGGGGGCAATGACACAACACGAATCACCTCTAACCCAGATGGTGGTCAGTTTGGCACATTCGGCGATTTCTGGCAACTAGACACAAGTATGGATCCTGATGTACTTCTCCATCATAAACTGACGAAAACAGAGACGGTGAAGTGGACCGAGCCCAAGACCTTTGGGAAAGCACCTTGTGCTCGCAGTGGACACCACATGGTGGTCATTGACAGATGCATTTACCTCTTTGGTGGAGGTCTCTGGAACGATAAGAGAAAAGTATGGTCCGAAAGGTTCAACGACATGTGGTCCATAGATATAGACACCATGGTCTGGAGAGAAATCACACAGAAGAACCCACCTAATCATGCCTTCATCTCACTGCCATGCTGGAGGATGGGTCCCTTTATATTTGTACACAACGACTCTCTGTATTGTTTCGACACACGTAAGATGGATCATCTCTATATCATGCAACATGCTGACATGATACAGTGACAGAAAGTTGGACAATTGTGAAGACAAAGGGCGGGAAACCTCAAAAGAGGTTCTTAGGATCAGCCACATTTGTAGAAGGAAAAGGCTGCGCTTACATGTATGGAGGGGTCTACTCTTCTGTAGTCAACTGCTTCGATGAGCTGTCACTTGCACCACCAAAGCACTTTTTATCAAACATATTGAAGCTGGAGGCAACACAGAGAATGGAGGATAACCTCTTGTCATCACATATGAATGAATAAATGCAAGAATAAGGAATGTTTGTCACTACAACGGCTAATCGTGGAGTTTGTTGTCATTATTCGCCGATCACAATGAGCAGTGTCACATTGAATAATGGAATCGTTATGCCCTTGTTGGGATGTGAGTAGTGATAGACCAATCAAGAATTGATGTCTGATCAGTAGGAACGTATCAAATGAGAGGAGAGGAGGCTTATCAACCAACTCTTGATGCCATCAACTTTGGTTACACCTCGATAGGTGATCACGAATCATCAATATGATGTGTCTAATTATTTAGATACTGCCAGCATATACCGTAATGAAGAGGCAATAGGAAGAGCTATCAGAGATTCCGGAAAACCAAGGTCATTCAGTCTAAAACTGTCTTCTCATTAACATGACTTCAGATCAGAACTATTCCTCACCTCCAAGCTGAGTCCTAAAGAACAGGGTTATCAGGGTGCACTTGAAGCATTTGAGAATTCCATAAAGAGGCTTGGAACAGACTATATCCTTTATCATGGTTTGCTAATGACACAGTAAACACCTTGACACGTCAGCACATCTCGATCTGTACCTCATCCATTGGCCCGGAGTTAGTGGAATGCTCAAGTAACATCCTTCACATTGTCTATATCACAAAATATTCCACATGTACAGAGGATCAACTTTCATTTTCAACATTTTGATGATGAAAGGGAATCAAAAGAACAAATCGAGATCAGAAAACAATCTTGGCTCGCTCTTGAGGAATTGCACAAAGAGGGTGAAAAATGTGCACTGTACACAAGTTGACCTCTTCAGGCCGTTGTAGATCGATCGGCGTCTCAAATTTTTGTGTCGAGCATCTGAAGGACCTGATTGAAGATGAGAGGACCACCATAGTTCCGGCCATAAATCAGGTGAATCTCTCAAAAAGCACAGGGATTTTCCCAGAAATTTCGTGGAATATTCAAAACAAATTCAGGTGGAATTACACCCCATGTTGACACAAATGCCATTGCAGAATTATTGCCATGAAAAGAACATCGTAATTGAAGCTTATGCGTCTCTGGTCAGAGGCGAGGTCTGTACAATATCTCTTATTCTACAATGCCAATGATCCATCTACAACGAGAAATTTCCTGGAAAATCTGATCGAGAAAGGTGTGGAATGATGAAGCCATAAAATCGGTCGCAGAAAGTTCTGGGAAAAGTATGGCCCAAGTGTTACTACGGTGGGCTGTACAACAGAATTTTGGTAACTAACGTTTCTATTTCAAAGACATTCTCGTTGTGCGGTGCCTGCTCTTGCAGCAAAGAGGACGATTAGAGTTGAGATGATCTGCCATGAAATGATCAACGATTGGCAGAGCCACGGTTGAGATTGTTCTCGTGGAATGATTGGCCATGATCATATTAATGGGTGCAGTTGTTATTCCAAAGACAACAAACACAACAAGACTGAGAGAGAACATGGATATATTCAGTTTCGAGCTATCTGATATGGAAATGCAGAGATTAAACTCTTTAAACAGAGATTATCATTGCTGCTGGGATCCCACTGGTGTACCATAAATGTATGCATCAAGTCGAAGACGTTTGTTAATGGCAATCATAAAGACGTTATCTGTGAATGTGATCTATATGTTTCAGTATCTGCCGGCAATCTGTTGGAGGTGGTTGACAAGCTTGCTCTTCACCCAGGTTTTGTCGTGGGGGGTATAGGCCTTGATGCTAGGGTCGAATCTGAAAGAATCGGTTTGTGCTTCAACGGTAACATCCAACCACTCACACAAGGACACCGAGATCCATGAGGCCGTCAACGTAATCATGAAGAGCCGGGATATCATAGGTGAATTGTCTGGCGTTTGGGTTTTGATTTCTCAGCTTTTGTTCGAAGAGTTGGCATATCGCTATTATCATGAGTTTTTTATGAGTAGTTCTCATTCTAACCGTTCAGAGCCTCAGTGATGGTCTCATGGGAGCTGTATCTTTGGGAGTTGGGTGCGAACTGAACAAGAACGATTGTGTGTCTTCCCTTCAAAAAGTTAGATGGTGAAAGAAGGTCTCACAGACGCACCATTGTTTACTTGTCTTTGGCGCGATCTGATTATGTATCATGAAAAAGCTGATCTTAGTTGTAGATGCACCATCCCAAAGATCCATCACATCATAATCATGTCGGATGACAATAACAGCAAAGACAGCACAAAGATCACTCCGCCACCAAATTCTTCCTCAGATCGCCCTGTTATCCCCAAAAGTTTCCAAAATGAGGCAGTGAGAATTGTGGAACGCCCTCTCATTGTCAGAACAGATGTATCAGCCATAGACAAGGCCAGAATTAATGGTAGTTTTCCTGGAAAAGGACCAACTGGTCTTGTCACTGTTATCGGTTCAGCTTCCCCTCTGGGTGTCATTTTGGTACATGAGCTCCTCAACATCAGAGCTCTGCAGATATTTAACAACTACACCCCCTTAAATGTCCGAGCGGTAGTTTTTAACGCTCCACGAGAGACCAGACGTATCAAACTAGGAGAACTTGCATTGTATGATCAAATGCAAATCGTAGCAGCAGATGCCACCAATGTTCAACAGATTACAAGAGCTATAGAAGGTTCCTCTTACGTGATCAATGTTCTCCAACCACAATCCATTTTTGGCTACAAAGGATGGTTCACTCCAACTTTGAGAGTGAGAAGTGTCAACTACATCGCCAGTAAGAATATTGCAGAGGCCTGCGCACAAGCCAAGAGTAAGCCACGCTTGATACACGTCAGTAAGACAGGTATATTCTATAAAATTTAAATATTTTCCTCTTCAAAATTTAGAATTTGAAAATTATGAGTAAATTTTTTCAACAAAAAAAGCAGAAGTATTTTTGTATCTGAATGACACAGGAACTGAGCCCGGTGGCCCTCTCCTGCTTCGTCGGTACTTCTACAACACTATTTTCGCCGGCTGGTCTAGATATAGATGGCTCGCAGAAGAGGCCGTGCGCAGCAGCGGTTCTAATTATACGATCCTGAGATTACCAGAGCTTCTGTCAGGCTTCCCCCACTCCAGGCCAATTGAATTTTTACAAGAAGAAAAAGCAGGTTCGTTGTAGATTACCAGATAAAGAATAATACAACCATGATTTCGTGCTGAATTTTTTTCAGGGACAATATTGAGGGCTGATGCGGCGAAGACGATCGTGGCGACGATGATGGAGCCAAAGACATTAGGAACTACCTTTTCTGTCTACAACACAGGCAGCAGACCAAAACGACATGAGCCGATACAAGAGGTGACTGTTGTAAAGATGTAGATGAAAACTGAAGAACAACAGGAGGTGATTCTACCAGATTACTCCAAACTGTGCAATTTTGTCAAAGATAAACAAACATAAGCCTGATTATCTTTTTCTTTCCAAAAAATGGGCTTTATTTTCCTGAAAATTTATTTTTGAGAATCACATTTTCAATCATCGGACAACACGATGGAACATCAAGTCAGAGGACAGATCTTCTATGAAGAGGATGGAAACGCCATGAAAAAAACGGTGGAGATCATGCCCATCGCTGGCATGATTGCCAAGGGCTCTGCCTACAAAACACTATGGGAGGGCAGAGAAACAGCACCTTCTTTCGATGAGTTCTATGATATAGAGGGCACAGTTCAGTGCATCAGATCAAATCAATTCGACAAGGTCTGTCGTCTTCAATGAAAATTGTCAGTGACATCGAAGAGGTAGCTCTCCAATTCCCGGATGAGATGTTGGGTGATTCCTGTGCTGTTGTCCAAAAACTGAAAGATGGATCTGGAGCTTTTGTCTTTGTTCTCGGAGACACCTCTTATGGTAAATGGAAATGCACATCCAAAATGATCTCATGTTCTTCAGGAAGTTGTTGTGTGGATGAGGTTGCTGCTGAGCACCTTGGAGGACAATTGGTTGTTCATTACGGAAGATCTTGCCTCAGCAGGTGTGCCAATATCCTTCTTCCACTAACTAGTGTTGAAAAAATTTAACTTAGAATTGTACAAAATTCCTTCGCTTTGTGCATAATCACAAATATGGTCTTACAACTGTAGAACTTCAAGATTACCTGTGTACAACGTGTTTGGACGGTCGTATATTGATGAGACCGATTTTGTCGACAAGATGAAGACCATGTTCCAGGAACGAAACGTCATCGTATTCTACGACCTTTTATATGAATTTTCCGTGGAATCTCTCAGCCAGAAATTATCCGAATTTCCGAATGTGAAATTCACTAGAGCACCAGGAGGGTTGAGAAAACCCAGCGGAATCTCGACGTCTACAACGAGGAGTACTAATAATAGCTGCACCACCAATGATAACGTAATGAATTTTTCTGCATAATTTTTATGCACAAAAACATGATTTTTTGTATACAAAAAATCTGATCATATTTAGTGCTGTGGTGGGATTTCTTGCACAACAGATGTACCTGAAACTTCGTCGAAAACTCCCGTCACACACTCCGAAGAGCCCCCAGAAAAGTATTGAAGTCCATAGTATTATTTTTGAATTTCGACAGCTCCCTCCTGGGAAGGACATTGCCCGGTGATGTCGTGACAGATTGGTTTGACCTGCAAGCGCAACAGAATCGAGACGTCATATATATAGGCACTGAAGGGGTCACCCTGAACAACCTCATACTATCCATGAACCAATCCACTGTAATATTCCTCGAATTTTCTCCGAATTTTCTCCATTTTAAATTAGATTATTATATTTTTTATCTTATCAAATTTTCGAGATTTAATATTTGGTCTCAAAGTCTCAGTTTTATTCGTATGATCCGAATACAAAAGAAGTGAGGAAGGAGGGTCTTGGGGTTAACAAATCATTGATGAGGAGGTACAATATGATACAGAAAGTGATGGATGCTGAATCAATCGGCATTGTAGTCGGCACTCTCGGTGTTGGTAAATGATTCGTCATCATTATCTTTCAACTTTGTTGCGGCTCTGCCGCAGTGATAGCAGCCCCATAACATCTTTATTTCATGGGAATTCATTATTTTTGCTGTGAGATTGTTTCCAAAACTTGAATTCTGGGCTTGCAGCATTATTTTTGAAATTCCTCAAGCAGATTGAAAAATAATTTTCAAGTTCCAAATATAAAAATAAATTTCAATTTCCAAATTGAATTTAATCAGGGGGATACCTTGACGTGATTCAATATTTGAAAAAGACAATCAAAGAGGCAGATAAGAAATTTTACACCTTCATCGTGGGGAAATTGAATGTTGCCAAGTTGGCGAATTTTCAAGAGATCGACCTCTTTGTGCTGGTGGCCTGCCCTGACAATTCTCTGGTGGAATCACGTGACTTTTACAAACCCATTGTCACACCTTACGAAGTCCAACTGGCATTACAGAGGTGATTTTACTTTTGTGTTGTTTAAAATGCGGTAGTAACCGTCAAAAGTGCGGTACACAACCGTGATATTTCAACTCTTCATCTTATGAAATAAAATTGTATCATGATATTTAAAACTTTCTGACATTTTTCAAGAGGCAAAGAATGGACCGGCAAATACGTGACAGACTTTACATCTATATTGACCAACGACAAAGAAGAGGACACCAACACTTCTGTAGACGACGATGATGAGATGCGTTTCTCCACGATAGACGGGAAACTGAAGCCGAAAATCAAGACGAGTGAGTTATCATTTCTTATCATCTTTTAGCAGAAGAGAATAATCCATAGATGTGATGCATCACATCATGCATCACATCATCCACAGATTATATCGCATCATCCACAGATGATGCATCACAGCAACGGTGCAGGCAACGATTATTTTTATTTGCGACTCTGCTGCAGATTTATATGCAAATGAAAGTTCGAATAACACGGCTACGGCATGCCGAAAGGATATATATCACAGTTCAGAAGTATAATTGTTACTGCTCAAAGTATAAAGAATTCTATTCTTATCGCGGCTCTGCCGCACAAATATACATTACAGTTGAAGTTAAAAATAAATGTATCCCAAAGATAATGATAAAGTTGTTCTGAAGAATGCAGAGAATGCAGAGAGCTCAGAGAGATCTTTGGTGAGCAGGAGTGATGACAACCAGCTCATCTCCTGGAGCCATGCAGGACAACACCTCGCCACGAGAGAGTACAAAGGTTTAGAGGTGTGATCTCCTCATGAGATCGAGATGATCTTCAACAAAATTTTTTAACTTTTAAATTCTAGGTTTTGGCGGGAAAAACGGAGGTGAAAAAAGCGGAAGAAGGAATGGCGGGAATACCAAAGAATTACACAAAGGAAACAGACTGGTAATAAAGGTTTCTGTTTTATTCTCGCCATGGTATGATGAATTGTTGAAAGTGATGGAACATCACCTTTAATACAGCCACAAAAGCTAATTCGTGAAATGATGATGATGAACATACATACCGGGAGTCCTTAACTGTCATTTCTTTTTTCAAAACATGATTTCGACACCTCCAGGATTTGGTGGATACTTCTTCTTCCACTTTCTTAACACGTGATATATCTGTTTCGTGACTTCAAGAGCCTGTTAAGCTCTGAATCCCACAAGTACCGTCTATCATATCGGCTCATCTTGGGGTATGGTGGTAATCATCCGGGAATGGAGTAACCTTTTCGAAGAGAGTTGGTGTTGAGAGGAGAAAGGAACCTTTGGACGTAAGCAATGTTCTATGTCTGATTATGTGATCCAAGATCGTTCGGGAGAACCGTTCGGGAAGGTCGACGGAAGATGCTCTGTCGACAATCTTTATCTTATCCGCTACCGTAAGCTCAAAGCTTTACTACCGAGATCTCACGAATTTTCGTTGGGGTTTCCTAACCATGGTTGGAACGGTTATTGGGGGAGCCGACAACCATTATCCTACGGGCCAAGCAAGCAACAGCAACGTCTACGCACAACATGAGAACATCTCTCGTACTTTTATTGGCTCTTCTGGGCACAGCCCTCGCTCTTCCAAAGATCGTGATCAAGGGCAACAAATTCTTCGACAGTGAGACTGGAAAGCAGTTTTTCGTCAAGGGACTCGACTATGCCCCTTCAGCCGACCCCCTCGCCAACACTACAAGCCTTCAGAGAGACATTGTCGAGTTCAAAAAGTTGGGAATCAACACTGTCCGCATCTACTCTTCCAAGGGTGGAGCAGACCACAGTGTAGGACTTGGCCTCCTCAACGACGCCAGCATCTACGTCGTCATCGATGTCACAGACCCCGAATATTCCATCGTATCGAACAACCCCAGCTGGACCTTGGACCTCTTCAACAGCATCACTACCAAGATGACTCCCTTCTTTCAGGCCCCTAACCTCCTCGCCTTCATCGCCGGAAATGAAGTCATCAACGACGTCAACCAGACACGCGCAGCTCCTTTCGTGAAGGCTGCTATCAGAGATGTTAAGGCTTTCATCAAGTCTAAAGACTTGACCATCCCCGTCGGTTATGCTGGTACAGACGGAAAGGACTTCACCGTTGCACTCCAAAACTACCTCAACTGTGGCTCTAACGACACTTCCGTCGATTTCTACGGACTCAACATCTACAGGTGATTCTTCACATCTCATTTCTTCATGCATCTGAACCTCTTAGATGGTGCGGTCAAGCAGCCACCTACGAGAGTTCCGGTTATTCCACTCTTACTGCTGAATACGGCAACTACAGCCGCCCCTTCGTCTTCACCGAGTACGGTTGTAACACTCCATCTCCTCGTGTCTTCAATGAAGTTCAGGCCATCTACGGAAACTCTAATCTCCTCCCTTGGCTCTCTGGTGGTTTCGCTTTCGAATACAACAACCACGTAAGTTTAGACACGATCCATCTCAGGAACATTACTCATCCTCTACAGACCAACAACTTCGGACTCCTCGAAATCAACGGCGACGGTTCCATCACCGAATTCCCAGACTTTACTAACTTGGCCAACCAATTGAAGAGCGTGAACCCCACCGGAGCTATGCTCTCTGACGCCGTCAGTGTACAACCTTACCTCTACACTTGCCCCCCCACCAATCCCAGCAACTTTTTGGCAGAAACCACAAACCTCCCACCCAGCCCCAACACTGATTCCTGCGCATGTATGGCCGCTGCTCTTCAGTGCGTTGTCGCTGATGGTGCTTCCTCCGGCGCCATTGCAAATGGTACCGCTTTTGTTTGCGGAGTTCCAGGCCAAAATTTCTGCGCAAACGTTGATACCAACTCTACTGCCGGAACTTACGGAACCTGGTCCGGATGTAACAGCATCCAGCGTGCTTCTTACATCTTCAACGCCTACTACCAGAAGAACAAGAACGCTGTCGGTTGCAACTTTCAAGGTGCTGGAAAGATTCAGACTGCCAAAGGAACTATCGCCCAGTGTCTCAGCGGGTCCAGCTCTACCTCCACCTCTTCGACATCTACCACCTCGACATTCACCACTTCTTCCTTCACAACGTCGACATTCACATCTCCATCAACTTCGTCAAACAACGATGTCCGCCCCACCACAACCGGACAGATGACTGGCTCTGCCACTGGCATCGTACCCGTGATGGTCACAATACTCGCCCTTCTCTCCGTCGTGATGATATAAAGTTAAAAGAGTGACCGCGTTTTGATTTTCTTTTTGCAAAGAGTCTTCTGGAGTTATATATGAGACTTCGCCCAAAGAATGACACGTTAGTTGATTCCTCAGTCGGGCTGTTGCTAATGGGCGAATGGTGTGGAAATTGTAAAGGGCCAATTCAACTGGTCTCGTCGCCAACAGAACTTGTACACGAACTGCAGCCGATGACAGCAGGTTCTTTGTGTAGATGATGAACAATTACGTTAAAACGCATATTTGTGATCAGCACATTCCGCAGCTTTTAAAAGATGAAAGATGAGAGCAACAAAGATGAGAATGACAATCCTAATCTTTATTGGTGAATATATAAAGGAGTGTTCTTGGTGATCTGAATCAACAAGGTACATGAATGAAAAGAATGAAGCAGCCAACATGTATGTTTACGCAGATGAGGCCACAACACCTTTGTCTTCGGCGCGTTCTGATCTATTCAAGTAAGTCTTGTCTGCCATCACTGTTCTGATCCCTTATAGACAGAAATACGTATACTATCCAAAGAATCCAGTCGATCTGTGAGTATATGCTAAAAATCATAATCGATTTATTGTTAATTCTCTAAGCTTCAACGATTTAGACAATGTAAAAGTAGACCGTAACCTCCTATTAAATCCTATGAACCCAAAGACATTGTATGAAGTGAGGGATAGACTCCGATATACATCCTTATTTACGCAGTCGAATCACGCCGAACACATTCAGGGTGATGAGAAAGATGAGCTGATCAGAAAATTAACTAGAAGATTAAGTCTCTTGGAAAGATCCCAATCCAGCGACTATGTTGTCGAACAATTGGAGGAGGTACTCCCATCTCCATACCGATCATACAGACATTAATGTCAGCAGATACCACCTGATTTCATCGGATCAAGCAACGAGCTCTCGGGTATTTAATTATTATTTAACAGCTTGTAACGCTATTAGGTTCTTACAGTGGAAGTGTCGGTAATACACCCATACTACTGAGCGACAGCACTGTCACAACACCCTCTATAGCTGAATCATATGACATCACCAGTGATGACAACAGTTACAAATTAGAATCAGCGTCATACGTGGACGCGTATATAGAGGAGGATGTTGATGTCAACATGATGGAATATCAACAAGAGAAAGAGCTCAGAACAGTCAGAGATAAGGTTGGTAACAATTTAAAACGATATTTATATGTATCTTACACCACGAATGCATGTTTATAGAGTCTGTTCTGTCTTCTCAGTGGTTGATATACTGCGGCTGAGCCGATACATGATTCTACGAGTAAATAATTATGTAGATATTATCCGGAGTTTATGATGAGAGCAAGAGGGAGAGTTCATCAACACAAAGAGAATCAAAATATAGAGATTGGAACGAAGAATACCAGGTGATATCATTATTTATATCACAATCCTCGCATCAGTATACTTGCTGCGAAGCAGCAAGATGTGTCAAAGTGTGCTTTTTAAAGTGATATTTCAACTGCAATACTGTGATATAAAAGGATGCTGAGGGACGAATAGAGTATTTGTCACAGTTATGTATCAGCGATACAGAAAGGAGACGCAAAGATGATCAGCGGGCTCATCAGGGAAGGTGACTGTCTGAAGCTTTTGAATCGAGTGGCACAATCTTTTGGTACGTAACAACACCACAATAAACAACCATAACTTGGGCAGCGGATACAGCAACCATTTATGCGAAAATCATCATCAGTGAGTTTGAGCTTCCCGACGCGAAAAAAACGATCAAGCCAATCAGTGAGTGTCTTATTGTTTGAAAACCTTTACCAACACAAAAAGATATTGGTGGAGTTGCAGGGGGAACCAAATATAGAGTTCAGAATATATTGTACAAATTCGCATTTGATACGATGCTTGTCGACAAACCTCGTCTGTGGATGTACGGTGGTACGTAAGATGAATGATTTACATCGAGTTGTGATGATGATAGGGGATGTTCCTGACCATCGTGGAGCATCGAAAGCAGCGTCAAATGAATTGAAAGGACTGGAGGCGCATTCTGGAAGATATGTCCCCGGATTGTGCTATCCTCTTATCACTATGGTGGATTACAAAGGATATAGATTATTGGCAATGGCTGTACTTCCCATAGATAAGGTGTATACAACTATAGATATTTATTATATAAGTAATGATATGATAGAGTACATTGAGATACGGATCGGACGATTCAGGAGTACATGTACATAATGATGATGAGGAATTGAACGAAAAGATGAAATTAGCAGGAGAGAGGCTGAAATTATGTGGACATATCACGGGAAGTAATCCAGACACCAGTAAATATATTTATGGTCCTGGAGATATAGAAGGGCACAGAGGACACGTATGATACTCATATACATATTGAAAATAATATTTTCCAGGACGGGAGGTTATACGTCGTTGATTTTGGAAGATTATTACCACCAGAAGATCCGAAACAGAGGACTTATAGAAAGGACCGATCTGTGTTCTCCGAATTAATTCGTCCGGAGGCTCTCGCGTCCAGTCCCGTTCATCTCTGCTCTGACGCTTTCACAAGGTACCATAATAACAAATCCCCGATATTGACCTATTTAAACAGATGGAACACAAACCCAAAGGAAGAAGAGAGGAGAAGATTGAATGCGGATATGGAAGAGGTCACGAGGAGAATCAGAGAGGACGGAGCCAAGGCCTATCTCATAAAAACGGCGATGCTTGCCGAGTTAGGCCAGACCATGGACCAACTCCGTATGTCTCTTTCCATACGATAGGAAATAACTTGGTGCAGCATTTGATCGTGAGATGAAATACAACATAGAAGTGATCGTGTCAACTCTGCACATGAAAGGGTTAAATTTCAGGCATATAGGAATTGTACATAATCTATCGGATAACGTACACATGAAGAAGATATTGCTCAGCGTTGCCGCGGCTAGATGTGCTAAATCAGAGCTGAGAGAAATTATGAGGGCGAAGATGAAGGAGATCCAATCACCAACAGAAGAGCGTATGTATTTATAATCCGTTTGTGTCCTATGAAATTCATGATCTCTGTGTTTAGAGATTATCTCAATGCGCATAGCGTTCAAAGTCCTGGTGGCCAAGTTTCTGAACCAAGTCGCCGGAAAATCTAAAAATTCAAAAATATATTGGAGAAGGGATCTGACCAGACAATTGAGACAGTGGTTCCAGGTATGTACATTATAACTTTATCAAAAGCATTGACTAACAAATGAAGTTCACCTTCACACAAAAGGAGATTGACACATTCGATCTCACTGAATCGGGAAATATAAGATTGATATTAAATATGGTTGTGTCTCTATCAAGTATACAGGTGACAACATATTTCTAGCAGAATTTTCGAGATTGCGGCACGATATATTACCAACTCCATTTCTTCCTTGTCTTATTACTGATATGAACAGCTCACAGAGGAAGGAGCCTATGCACTGAAGAAGCCTGGTCTTTTCGATTTCTTTTTTAGTGGAGTGGACATCAAATCTACAGAGGCTCGCACGAAGCATCGTTCCGATATCTATTTTGCCGCAGGAATGAATATGCTGAGAAAGATACATATCAAGACGAAGACGAAAGAGAAGAATGAGCACGGAGAGGACAAGTTGCGTCCGATGGACTTGCAACATCGAAAGAGCTACCTCAGGCAGATCAATCTGTCCATACTCAAATTCCAGATGGCCTCCAGTACGTATAAATTCAATTGTATATGTTGATATATGAACAATTGTAGATGGGAATCCGCTATCTCCTGTGTACCCCACCGGTTGGGCCAATGCTCTTCTCGCAAAAGCGCAATTATTGGATGGAGCTGTATCTGAATCAACTTATCAGTGGATTTTCATGTTCACTGCCAGAACCCTTCTGTGTAAGTCTTTCAACATATAATAAGATCCTTTACTTACCCCTCAGCTTGTCCAAAATTCCCCAAGGCACAGAAGATTCAAATCAAGGCGTTATTATTGTACAGTAGATATTGTAGAGAGAGAGGATTGCACAAGAAGGCCGACAAACTGTATGAATTAGCGATGGAAGGGAAGAAGAGCAGGACTCCATCAAAAGACTATAGCTTCATCATTGTGTGATTAGAAATAACAAGACTATTCAGTTGTCTGCTCTTGTCACTGACAAAAACACGTTCACGTCCACAATTTTTAAAATGATGAACAGAGAACAATTTTTGGAAAATTATTATTATATATGTCAATATGTACATCTACCACGAGATGGAGAAAGATAATGAATTGATATCTCTCTCATCGATTGTGCAATAACGGAAATAATAATAGTATTTTATTATGTTAACGCGCTTCAACCCATGGCGCTGTCTGCAACGAAGGTGAAACCTTCAAAGTTGGAATCCTTCTGCCCGGGCTCCATCTTGCTTTCGTTTGGATTGGACTCCAATAGCTTCAAATTTTAATAAATTGAATGATGAGACGATATCTGTTCACCTTGTCTTGAGTGAAGCAGGTGTCAATCTGGGAATAGTCCATAATGTCCTTCACCTGAATATACAATCAATCCTAAAATTAATTTTATAAAGTAAATTGAGCAGAGAGAGTATCTGATGTCTCAATACAATGATGGATTTGGCGCAGTGTGCGTAGAGGAGTGTATAAATAGATCTTCACCTTGGGCTTGAATGGTGGGTCGATCTCCTTGGCGTCCAATGCTTGCCAGTCAAGGCCGGCGAAGAATGCACTCTTCTTAACATCATCTCCGCCATTAGGTCCTATATCTATAAATATCCAAATATTTTTATGATTGGAGGAATGTAAAAATTAGCTCTTGAATGGAATAATTCAAGTATATGAATGAGAGAATAATCAATATTCACCAGAGCCAAGTCTAGTATTGACGTCTCTAGTTAACAACTGCACTATATCAATCCACTTATTTCCATTGAATAAATACGAGAATGATCTGCTTACGCCTTCGAGTAACTGTTGTGCCTCTGCAGATATGAATGAAGGGAATCTGAGTTCTCCTTGCATGATCTTCTGATACATATAATTTATATTCTGGCTGTAAAATGGTGGCTGTCACGATGTCATAAATATGTCCCTGACATCTCAACGACATATATCTCTACAACGCGGCACAAAAATAAAGAGGTAGTCACCAGACCAGTGAGCATCTCATAGATAAGAGTTCCAAGACTCCACCAATCTACAGCGGTTCCGTGGCCTTGTCCTTTCAATACTTCTGGTGCGAGGTACTCTGGCGTTCCGCAGAATGTGTGTGTGCCCTCTTCAGGTTTTATCTCTTTGGAAAGGCCAAAGTCAGTGATGGTAATGTTACCATTAGAATCCAGCAGGATGTTCTGAATCATGTCATTCTTTGAAAGGCAGATATTAGGCATTTCGTGCCACGGAAACTATTGCAGCGGTTTACCCCACAAAAAGCACCAACACCCTTTCTTCAACTTTATCTCAATAAGAAGACATTTATTCTGCAGATTTCGTGGCACAACTGCGGCTCTGCCGCAGAATATTCGTTCACAAAACTACTGTCTGAGTCATCCTTTTGTTTGTGTTGTAAAGCGCCACGACGACATGCACGTGCGGTTAGAAAGGGGTTACCTCTGGTTTCAGATCTCTGTAGACAATCCCGAGTGAATGTAAATGTGCTATGGCAGATGTGATCTGTGCAGCATAGAAACGAACTCTGGTTTCAGAGAATCTTCCTTCTTTCTTCAAATGGAAGAACAGCTCTCCTCCATTCACATAATCTAAGATCATATACAATTTCTCAGAGGTTTGGAAGGCATAGTGAAGCTTGACTATAAATGGGTGTTGAATCTTTTGGAGAATGCTCTTCTCGGCTTTGGTGTGGGCGACCTCCACCCATTAGTCGCAGATGAAAATGAATGATAAAGGCGTACTTGTTTACGCGCGATAACGGCATCTTTGCGAAGAACCTTCATGGCGAAGATTTGGTTGTCGTCCTTTTTGCGGACTTGCATGACCTTTCCAAAAGAGCTATAGAGGTCATTATTGGAGAAGAAGAGACTAATACCCTTTTCCAATCACAGTTAAGAGCTCAAAATCATCCTTTGTCATTTTGGTCTGTCCATTGGTGCTGGTAAAAAGTACTTGATCATTCCAAGAGGGATGGAATTCAGAGCCTTCTTTGTCCTCTTTCTCTTCCTCAGTTCCAGGTTTCTCCTATTCTTTTTCAGAAAATGTATCTATAATGAGTCCTCTACCTCTACGACGAGTGCTGCAGCAGGTGGTGAATCCTTTGTAGTGGAAGCTTTGGTAGAGGTCTTTGGAGATGATTCTAATGGAGGTGATGAGGGAGTCGGAGATGTTGCAACATTTGGGCTGCTACTTCCCTCTTTCTTGGTCTTGCCCGTCTTCGAAGACTTGTTCCCCATGTTGCTTGCGATGTTTTAAAGCGCGTCACTTTGACATTCCGGATGCAACGATCTGGAAAATATTTTCCTCAGCGGGACTGTCTGAAGGACAACGCCGGGGTTGTCACCTCAAAGAGGAGCCACACACTCAAGCCATAAACCGATTATTAAGAGGATCTACAGTCTTGGTAACTGCAGACACTGGTTCTTCACTTTATTACAGCTACACTTCAGCGGATGTAACGGTGTTCCAGCTGCCTCTTGCAACTTCCAAGAGTATCTTCTGTGACTCCAAAGTCACCCTCTTCCTTTGTTCGTTGTCCAGCGCGGCGGCTGTTTCTTTGGTAAACCATTCTTTCCTTCGTAATTCGTCGTTGGGTAGGAATTGCATGTCTAAGCGATTCACGCAGGGGTCAGGGATACCGACGGCGTTTGGTAGGGCGTAACCCCCTGAGAAAAATTCAAAGACTTTTCTGAGAGCCCAGGAGAGACCGAAGGAGGGGTGTTTGTGGTGGGGGATGGCTCGATCTACAATCACCTATTACAAACATTAAATTCTTATAATTTATCAAAATTTTAAAATATGGTTATTAAAATTACCTCGACAGCCCAATCACTTAAATAATTCCATGCCTCTCTATTCCTCTTAAAATTCTTCATAATTTGGATGACCGATTTTGTCACAGTATCCATGTTCCCGATATCCTTGAACCACATAGCTTGTCTACAATAATGTAAATATCCATATTAAACAATAAATATTGTCAAAACATCGAGATATTTGCATCTTTAAGAACCGATTATCTGAGTGTGTGAATTATAGAAGTAATACAAATATTGAAACGTGTTTATTTACTGCAGAGATAGATCCAAGAAATGAAATAGAATTAATTGTACCTGATGAGCATGAGCGCATCTTCACATTCCTGTAGTTGATGGAAGGTGAGGTTATGAACGGGCATTCCTAATGGAAGGGTTGTTGATACAGCCTTCAGTCTTTCTACAGAATCCATTGCTGGTACATATAGTGCCAGTTGCTCTGGAGTGGGTTCATCTGACTTAGGGAATGCGGAGGTGCCCTCTGCAGATGAGTTCAGAATGATCATGTCGGTATGATGAGATTGTGTCTTGAGTTGTATTTTTGTCTAATAGATATGAAGACTCTTAGCATCAATCGATGATCAATTATAAATTGAGGCAAAGCCGCGACAAAACCGCATCAAGATTGGTTGATCAAAAGAATGGAGAAAGGACCCACCAATGTCACCCTTGATCTTGTGGTCGTCTTTGATACCCATTTTATCCTTCACAATGGCCAGTGCTTTCCAAGCACCAAACCAAGTAGTTCTAAGAATAACTTTAAACTCTCCTTTGGTCACGATAACGCGTGTTCCGGTGATATCAAGAGTGAAAGAGCCTTCTGAAAACTTTTCGATCATGCCGGCTTGAATGGTATGTGCAAAATGGCTAAGATTATTGCCCTCGCCGAGCTCTGGAGGTTCTTTACAGATGGCAACCACCTCTGCCGTCACTTGTCCTCTTAATAGTATGCCTTTGGCAAATGGACCAACGAGATGAGTCTCGAAGATGTGATCTGCTTCCGCTCCCAAGATGGGCATGATGACGTTGACCAAATCAGAAAGTCCAATTGCATCTTCAGAAATAGGACATAATTTAGAGTGATGTTCGGCAAGTATCTCGTCCTCTTTGGGATTGAAGAGTTTGAATTCTGGTATGAAACCATCACGTAAAGAAGTAAGCCCAGAAACGCGGTTGTCTTCTCTTGATGAGGAACTTTGTTTGTGATCCTCGTCAGGCTTTGCTTTCTTTGAGGGAGATTCTGCTGGGGATGACTCAGCTGAACGAGAGCCAGGAGGTCGTGGTGGTCCTGCTCATGTTGAGTTGATCAAGGTGGCGAAGCCATACCTGTGTTGTAAGTTGTTTGAGTGTGAGCTTTTGGTCTCATTTGCCCACGACCAGGTTGAAAACCACCTCCACGTCCTCTAAAGCCACTACCTACACTTCCACCTCCACGTCCTCGATTCATGTTGTTCATATTGTGATAATAGCGTATCTGATCTCTTTTTTGCAGAATTTTTGTTGCATTGACAAATTACCCGATCATCTGTTAATTTGATCAGACAGAGCAGGAGACACCCACATGCTTGATTTCCACCTTCAAAAATCAGTCTTTTAATTCGTTTGGATCGTTTCAGTTTTTGAAGTGGCGAGATGGACACAAGCCCTATGTATTCGATGGGCATCACCTCACCCACTCGTAATAATGTTGAGGTCAGCCCGACCAGATCCTCCTTCGCTCCTTCATTCTTGAACTCATTTCTTTCACCTCGTGTCAAGGGACATTCTTTAGAGAGGGACAGAACACCGACCTCTTCTCTACGTCTGATGGAAGTTCAACTAAGAAAATTTAGTGGAGATTGTAACTTGATTTCTGATCAAGCTCGAGGTAGGTCCATTCACAATACAGAATTCCAGTGATAAATAATAGGCAAACTCAATCACAAACAAAACATCTTGGCGATTGTATCTGCCAGTAATCAGTTACAATTATTATATATTCCTCAGAGCAGAGCGAACAGTAGTTCTGGTTTCATTAGACTTGGGCGGAGTATAGGCGCTGCAACAAACAAAAAAGAATCTCAATATGTGGAGAATGAGGTGTCTTTAAGAGGATACACTGTGGCTGGTGTTAAACAGTACGTATATTTATGGTGGCATAATCGCAGTCACCTCACGAATATTGTCATAATTTGAATATTCGAAAGACAATTTCTGTATTTATTTCATTTTCAAAAAGATGATCGAATTGAGATGGAATCAGTTTTGAATGGATGAACTTGGACACCGGTGATGCAAGGGACGACACTCTGATCACTCAATCTCTAGAAGGCAGTTTTACATTCCATTTCATCCGATTACCACCACCACCGATACAGCCATCCTCTATATTGAAGCACAGACAGCACTATCTCACTTTTCAATCAGTGATGAAGCAACTGAGAATTAGATTTTCAAATGAAGACGATGACGTGGATATATTGTCACATAAGGTGCCTCTACACAATCATTTTCACATCAAGCGAGATCTAATCCAACTTTAGATCGACATCGATCTCATGATTGAAGTCATGCGGGCTCGAATGGGCAATGGTGAGGCATTTGATTTCAATCACATCTTCCGCCACCATTTGTTCTGTTGTTTTTTGATTTTATGGATCTTCTTGAATTATAGAAGTGAAGACTGCAGGTAAACCTTCTGGAGAATCGATCGAAATGTTGGGGATCTACAACACACAACTCGTTCTTTTAGTAGATTTTAATTACATCGCCGTTTTTGAGGTAATTAATTAGCATTCACATCGATCACCTTGTATTTTAGGGATATATAGATATACTTTGTTTTTAAACAAATTTGATTGAATCTTTGTGTACAACAATAAATAATATTTTGTTTATATTTTGGCAGGTATCTCGTGTCAGTCTAGAGCTAAACTCCTTTTTTGCGTTAGAGAGAGTTGTAGACGTGAATATTGATGACGTCATTCTACAATCCTCGTGGTTATTTATCATGGACAGAAATTCCAAAATATGTATGGTTTTGTCAAAATCCGATTCCGCTTTTAAATTATAACAGGGATCTGGAATTTAGAAGGAAAATGTAGGGGAGATATTGATCTATTGTCTCTATGGGGTAGAAAATCTGAGGGAATTTTCAATGAAATTTCTGGAGAGGATCGATTTAGGTGAAGATTTTAATATCCAAAGATAGAAAAATGAATTATAATCAATATTAAATTAAATCTAAATTAAAAATAATTTAATTCCAGCTACCGAGCTGAAGGGCTCAGCTTGGGTGCCGAGATTGAGAGGAGCAACTTCTCACATTTTAATCGAATGGGAATATCGTATGACCTTCTACAACTCGTATGTTCTAATGGTAGCGGTGACGTCATCTCTGTGGACGTGGATCAATATTTCAGAATGAGTGAGAGAAATTTCTTGGAAGAAGATGAGGACCAAAAAAATGTGCTGTTACACTGGTATGAGACAAAGAGCGGGGTCAAACCTGTCGATAAATTCTCAGAATTGGGTTGGCTGTCTCAAAAGAATGAGACGACCACCAAATACATGAGCGGGTTTCAGGTGAATTTTCATCAATATTCCACAGACCAAAAGCTGATGACGTCATGACAGGTTCGACAAACTGCAGCTACACCCCTTCAGGTCCATCGTACTTCATCTACGACACCCCCAATATCCTCCAGTGTTCCCTTTGACATTACGCCAAGAGTGATTTTTTAATATTCTTCTTGAATTTTTACTTTAAATTTGTATTTTGATATTTATTTCAGAAAATGATGGAGAGGGGATATGAAGCACAATCCCCGTATGCGATGACGTCATCAAGAGATGACAGAGATATGGATAATGGGGATGTAAATAGGAATAATGTAAATATCAACAGACCCAAATCAGAATCTTTCATTAGAGCCAGGTGATCCCTTCTTACCTTCTAACTAACGTGACATAATCACGTGGAAGACATCGAATATTTACCAAATATGGAAGAGATATTTATCTACATCATTGCAGTGCCTGATCTAATTATAGATCGATGAATGCGGGAAACAGTTGGAAATTGAATAAGATTTACGTGTGCACGACATACATAGTGTCGATATTGTTGGAACAAAAGACATCAAGAATGAAGATGATTTTATATGACAGATCTCTCAAGATCCCCGTGGATCAACCTGATGTGAGATCCTCATTGCAGATCGACAAATATTATATTAATTAAAACAACAGGATCGCGAGGAACACCCAATGGTTGTAGTTACAGAAGATAAGACGTTATACTTGTTCCAAGAACAAGGACTATCTACAATGGTGATGGGGGCGAATATGAGTGAAGATAAAATATTGAATAGCCTCATCATGAACGAGGACACACAGCTGGCAGAACATCTTTGCATTTTGAATCAATGGGAAAAATCATCTCTCAGACTACACGCACTAGACATGGGATTGAGGTGGGTCATCTATAATATTATTATCTGGCCATGTCTTTATACACAATTGTGATCGAATAAGTATTGTGATGTTGTTCAAATATTGTACAGAATGAGACAAATGAATGTCATCGAAAAGTCCCTCTCTGCTTTAGTGGGAGAACAGAGGCTTGTAGGAGCTCAGATGCTCGTCGATTATATCACAAATGATGAGCTTCACGTACACCAGAAAGCATTCATCACCAATATCGTCGATATCGGTGAGACATCTTAATCTCTTTCGTAGATTACGTCATGACATCGTGTAGCGATGTCGTCGCTTAGTGCTATGATATCAGAAAGAACAGACGACATAGGAACCCATGATATCATACATATCGCGATGCATGAGCCTTTAGAAGGACTGGAACAGCCCCTTAATCAAATCTTCGCACTATCTACCATATTATATCAGATCCGAATGAAAGGAAAGAAGCGAAGTGTAGATCGAGTTGTAGATGGAGAAAAGAGATTGAGACCAAAGGAGTTATTTTCTGATGAGGTATGATGTCATCATGACGTTCGAGATTTGATGGTTGTAGATACAAGAACAGAATGACATTCAGTTCCCGCCTGAGATATCTCATTGGTCTACAATGGATGAGGTATGATGTGATCTTTGATACTTCTATGACTATCCTTATTCTGACGAATTATAGTTGGGTATATTAAGAGAGTCATTATTGATAGGGAGGATATCCTTATGTATGGCATATCTACAACACAGAAGAGATAATGAAGATAAATATAATATCGGTACGATGTCATTCCATAAATGGGAAGATATCATGCCAATAGCATCATTGCTCGTCTACAAGGCCGTTGTAGATAAGAAGGTGATCTTTTTGTGATTTTTTTATTTCAGTACATTTCATAAAATTTTGACTTGATTTACAATGTTGTAGATGGAAGAAGCCAAGAAAATGGTTGAGAATATGGGCGAAGAGGTAAGGAAATTACCTTGAAAATTCTGAAGGATGACAGCCATCCAAAATATTCAAAGAAATTTCGATAAAGACAACACGAAGTGATCTACGCAACCATTTAATACCATTATTACGCAAAGATGGTATTCATTTCACCAAAGAAGAGGATGACGCGATAGGTATGTTATCTCACAACCATGATGATTGTAGAATGACGTCATCACCTGTTGACATACCCAGAATACCTAAGTAAAGTGGAAGAATATTACCGGAAGGTTCCATCCAGATCCCCAAAACCCCTGGACCGTTACGTAATGAACTCGATTGATGACGTGGATATAGAAATGTGCAGCTCTTTAGACATCACCATCTCCTCGCATGAATCAGAGAGGGATGCAGAGAAGAGGAATAGTATAGTGATAAGCCAGGTGCATAAGCAGGGAATGCCTATCTCTATATCTTGGGTCCTGCCTCTACACAAACACATCAGAGATAGAGTCAGTTTTTAGAAGTTTCTCTATGAATCAATGAATACATTTGACTGACTATATTGTTGTAGATACTTTTGGATAGAGGATATGAAGAGGGCACATCTCTATTATCAAGACTGAGATATCACATATCACACAATGATATCGCAGCTGTAGACGGAGTTTTCAATGGAATGGAAACCTCCGGAATCGGACACGTACCTGACGATACCGGGGATTTCACATTGTTCCAAGAACAGGAAGGGGGAACAGAGGGAGAGAAGAGTGATGACGTCATCGAGGTGATGCGGGAGATGAGAGATCTGCTTTCAAGATGTGGCAGGACTATGCGTAATCACATTCTTAATCTCTTGGCCAAAAAAGGTCGGTTTGGTATATTCTTTTTTGTGTTTTGAGAATAGTTAATATTATTTATGTCTGTAGAGAATGTGAATGACGATTGATTATTTTCAGGAATAATATTGGACGAGAGCAGCTTGACATTCATGATACCATCTGGTGTACAGAACACCTTTCCCATGGGAACACCCCCGGAATATCGGAGGAACCTACTATTACTCACTCGCCTCGCCACAAATAATCTTCTGTTCCTGGAACAAGAGTTCAGATCTCAGAACAACTCATTCGATCAGATCCTTCCTATTGGAAAATTATCCAACTTTCATCGATTTTTCATCCAATTTTGCATTGACCACGACCTCCACGGTGTATTTTTAGAATACGTAAATCATTACCATCTGCAAATATCAGTCAGAGAAAAGGGATTACGTATGGAGAAGGAATGGATCAAACAAATGGTCCGGATCAGGCAGAGGGTTGATCTCTATGATGCATCGATTACCAATGCGGGAAGGGTGATGCTCTCATCTACAACGACATCACTTCAAAATATATTCAGGTACTTATTTCATTTTTTAGAGAATTATTTTGAATTTTGAAATTGGCGCGGAAAGATGTTCGGAACATCCAAAGTTTGAGACAATTTCAGATCAGGACGGGTAAATATGGCACTGGCGACATTATCGGTCATGTACAACGACAAGATACCTCCTATTTCACAATCTACACTCAGCCAAATATTGAGACGAGAGGGGATAACAGAGTCCGATCTCATCAAAGAAATTTCAGGAAATTTTCCGACACTTTCAAGGGTGTTTTTCCCAGTCAGCTTTACGTCGCCTGTCAGATTCAATCACTTCAGATTGAGAGATATGATCAGGTAATTTCATCGAAATTTCACAGATAGAATGACGTATTGATAGTTACCGTGGAGACATCAAACTTTCCGATATGGTGTCATTAGTTTCCAATTTTGATCAGGAGATATTATTCGGAGGAATAAATAAGAACTACCCAAGTGTAGATGTAGTTGTAGATGGAGGTATACTTATATCCGAGATATCATTCACTGAAATCTTTGCTAGATTTCTTGGGGTCGGTTCCGAGGTTCGACAGCGTTGTAGATGGAGTTGTAGAGGATAAGTTAGATATTTATTATTGGATACATAGAGGTCAACCTTTCCAAGCTTTCTCATATTTGAGACGTCACATTAGCGAAGGTGAGATATCATAAAACAACCCATAAGATCGAATGGAAAGTAACAAGATTCCAGGGATTAAGAGGGTGTTCCTGGGAAATGGAGCGATAACACCTTATCTTGACCAATACCCATCTATCACCACAAATATACGTGTGGACGTATCACAAAAAATGCCAGAAAATTCACCGGAAACCCGCCAAGGAATGAGCTTCTCACAACCGGAGTTGGCTTACATTGAATGGTATTTTTCTAAAATTTCAACTTGAAAATCTTAGTTATTTTCAGGTATATCAGGACAATATCTACAATTCATTTTACAACGAAGAAAATAATCCTCTCCTGTATAATTTTCTTGGAATTATGTGGAATCTCAGCGAGGAGATTGATTGTAGAGAATATGGTCATTTCTACAGTATATAAATACAGACTGTCCCGTCTACAACGAGACAAAAAGGATGATTATCAGACATATCTACAACTCGTAAATGAATTCCTTAATCCAGATGCTGCAAGTGAGTTTAGTATTTCGTTGATGAAAATTACACTATTTTTGTACAAAATAAATAATTGATATTGAACAGAGGATATCGTGCAAGATCTTGAGAGGGGGACAGAATATGTCATAAATATGTCAAACTACAACCAAAATATGATCATCGTCAGGAAGAAATGGGAGCTCGTAGCTGAATTCTGCAATATGAGAGAAATCCAGAAATTAGGTAGCCATCTACAACTATTGGCTGCCACATCAGATTGGCCTAATTTATTATGGGAGGCACAATCACAATTATTTGAGCCGGAGAAGGTACAAATCCTCGTATTGTATGAATATAATTTAATTTCAAAATAATAAGAAGTTAATATTTTGGCAGGTTCTGCAGATCGTCCGAAATAACGCGGAGCCAGAAGATCTAAGAGATCACTTGGAGTTCGTATTGCGTAAGATGGTCAACGCAAAAAGAAGGTCTTCCACAGGTACATATTGATGACGTCATCGTACGTCATGATGACGTGTATAGGTGTCCATGGTGAGGACAGCCTTCCTTCTTTAGATGTAGAGATATACAGGATATTACTGTCAGTTAGAGGATACTCTGACATTCCGTACACTTTGTTAAGATGTGCGATACGAGGGGATAGATCTATTGCTTGTATATTGGCACACAATAGCAAGAACAGCAACCAAACAGTTGTAAAGGTGATCCATATTGTTAAATTTGTTTGAGATCAAATTGGATGCTGAATATCGCAGGATATGGAGTGTGCATTATTGTGGTCCGCATTAAATATCAACAATTCACATATATCCCATAATATATTCAACAGATTCCCTCCAAAACCTGCAGATTTCAAGAGATTTGATGAAAGTGATCTGGGAGAGCATATTATTTCTTTGTGTGGACATCATTCTGGTGAAGGTCCTGCCGTTCTCCAGAGAATGTTTCTAAGTATGTTTCTCTTTTAGCAAGATGGAGTTGTCCAAGTATGATATCGTGACCTACTTATAGTATTTGATCATAATAATCCGATGGGAGATTTCATCGACTTCTACATACGTATTGTCTCATTTGATTGGACCGCCGCAACCAAGATGGCACAATTCATTGCGACTCGTATGCAAGACTCAGAACAAGATTACTCTTTAGGAAATCCAGGTGAAATTCCATCGAAATTTCTATCTAAAATATCATGATGACGTCATCAGAATGGATGAGGGAAACCATGAAGATCGTGATGGAGAATCACCTGAAGAGAACGAGAAATTTCTATGAAATGAGACAGTTGCTGGGTTACAGCCAAGTGTTGGGATTATACAATGAAGAAGCGCATAAAGCTATGATGACATCCTTCCATGTCTTAGAGAAGAATTCTATGCATGAGAAGGTAATATTCACTCTATATTTATAGATCTGTATATCACGAAATTATAAATATGTGGATCAATGATAAATATGTGATGACCAATGATAAATATGTGGATCAATGATAAATATGATGAATAATGGAAATAGATTGGGGAGAATATATTTGCCGATCCTCGGGAGATAATCAGGCAATTGATAGAAAGAGGTCACGTGGCACAAGCAAGGCAATATTCACAGGTACCCTTATTGCAGCTTTCTAATACTCTA
>MZNV01002064.1:0-17628 GCA_002081555.1 Protostelium mycophagum | reverse complement strand
GACGAGAACCTTTGAAAGACGTCGACTGCATTCATTCAATATTCTGAGTCTCATATCAGGTCTTGGGTTCGTATCCTCTTTTTACACCAACCGCCAGAGAGCTTACTCAAGCCGTTGTTTAACGTTTGGCTGGAGTGTATAGAATTACCTGTGAATGGTTGGCTGGAAAATGTAGAGCAACATCTTAAACTGTGGCCAGCGTCCAATTTTATATTATTAGTTCCTGTAGATTTACCTAGTTCCGTCACCCAAATGCACAGTAATTACCCAAAAATAAAGCTAGATGTGCCTATATAATAAGGAGAGTGCTAGGCAGAGTATAAGTGATATCGCTTGGAACAACTACACATGTCGCAAGAGATTGTGTAGGGCACATCAATTTGGATACCTTTGTGGTCAGAGTGGTATTGGAAAGACTGCTTTATTACAGTACCTCAAAGATATATGCTTGGAAGGTATTGAAAAAAAAGGTCATAATAGTATTCTCATCATGACTAGAGTACTACTACAAAGAATCAGTCAACATATATATAGGTTTATCATGGAGATTGTATTCTCTCCGGAGAGCCGCCCAGTATCACAGTGGGATCCAGAATGTACTCTCATACGGTACTAAATAGTAACTGGGCATCATGGCATCATCTATTATTATCACCGTCTGCACTGCTGAAAGGGTGTTCAAGCTTATTGGAGAATATCTACATAGTTGTGGAGATATATGGAGGGTCGTCTTCATTACAATTGATGACTGCTGATAGCCAGCTTGAAAGATCAACTAAAGGAGTTTGTGGTGAGTCTTGGATCTGTTATGGCATCCAACGAGGGTGATTTCATCTGTGCACAATACAAGATGTGCATAGTCCCAATATTTGCTGGGACCGTACCCGACCAAGAAGTCCAAAATCTGGGACAGATCAGCATCTTCAACCCCAAACCTATTCCGCTGCCTCTTCTGGATGGTAGCAATTGTGTACTTGCCGCACAACAGATGCTACGGCATCTCCGTCTGCAGCCACTACCTCGCTTATGCCTATAATTAGATTTTGTACTGACCTGGACAGAAATCATTGCTTGTTTGTAGAGTCGATTGGAAAAAATCCGGTAGCAGTCCCGACTGCTCCAGTCACCATCTTCGGCCACAATGGAGGACCCACAGAATTGTGATTTTATTGATGTAGATACTTATGCATAGGTTAGGTTATTGCCTAGTACCAGGCTATACAATTGTCATTGACTGGCCTTTGTAGCATCTCAACCATCCTTCCTGGGGCAATCACTAATGTAGTGATGGACACTGACACTGTCTGTCCAAGAGGACTACGTCTTATTCATGGCAAAAATCATGTGGTATACGGAGATCCTCCAAGTTTCCTACCTATCCATGGATCAGAGGATGCATTTGTGTTTAACAGCAAACCCTGTCTTGAACATATACCTGGCATACAAGAGATCTCACTTTTGTATCTGCCCTGACATCTAGCTCTGCACAGAAGTCAAAATTGTTGTTTTGAATAAAATAACACACCCTGGTGGCAAAGTTGCTCCCAAACTGTGTATGCTTTTCCATCTGATCTCTTGTATGCCAGTGTGATTCAAGTATGCCAAAAGCAGTGAGAGTGGATGCTCGATATCATGGACAACCCATCTATGCATATATCACAAAGCGAGAGGCAGATCCTGTGGGTGCCTCTTGGAAGTATTTGTCATACTGTCCTGGTCTTACTGTAATCACACGAGCACAATTTCCAAAATTTTTCTCACGACCTTTGTTACATACTGCAATAAGATGTTGACAATAAATGCACTTTAATATTCACTTTTTATATGATGATATTATAAACTGTAACAAAATGGACTTTGATCTTGTCTGGACATTTTTAGTACTAAATCAAAGACAGTAAACTTCTTAACCCTTGTCGACTGATAAAAATTGACAAATTATCATTCTGGCCATACTGTAAATCGGGCAAGCCTAAATGATAGTTTGTCAATAAATCCCAGTCTGGTAAGGGTTAACTATTTAACCAGAGATACGCCAGAAAAGAATATTGCACAATATAAAAATAGATTCCTAATTTATCTCAGGCCTCACCGAAAAGCGAGTCAGCAAAATGGTGTTTCTGCGTTGTAGACTCACATGATCTTTTTGTATCTTTGCATCAAAAAAGATGATAGAAATATCACACGGTAACCAAATGCATTCACGAATGCATGCATCTCTGACACCATTCATGAATGCATTGGATCGATTAAGCGAAGTTGGTTGCAACAGTGCGATATTTACAACGGTAAATGAGGCCAATTAACGCCTTCGTCATCACGCCCTGATGAGACCACAAGAATGAACAGAGTCAGATGGACCTTGAAGATGAGAGCAGGACCAAAGGAGAATGAAAAAATATTCTCGTGAATCTCTTATTGTGTGTATATGTTCAGAATCGATCTCAACAGTCTCAACCCAAGTTGATTAACAACTCAATCGCCTCAGAACGAATTGAGCGACAACCATAAATTGATAGCAATTGCCGTCTTTGTGTGCTGCCGCAAATCTCCTTCGCTCGTTGTCGATGATCTTCTGTACATCTTGAATCGTTGTAGATGGGGGGTTCTCGTTTGTTTGGAGGGTCTTGAGGTCAATCCTGTGGAGCAAATAAGAACAGATTTTATACATGACATTTCGCATGCATGCATCTCGATCTTTATTTTTAGTACATCATCCAATCATGGATGGAACTTTTCTCCTTGCAAAAGTGAATGACTCCTTCTCTATCGCTGGGTCGTACTGAACCACCGCGTCTATACGGCTGTCTGCGAGTAATTTGTGCTTGAAGAGCATGTTGAGCCACTCGTGCATGTTGAATTCATCTTCTGCTTTGAATATCCAATTTTTGGCGCCTTTGCCTGGTCTGATGATGAAGGCAAATGCGTCATCTGAATGATTGACGGAGTACTCTTCGATGGCGGTTTCTGTGGACAGTTGTAGATGACCTTTCGGTACGTTCTTCCCGCCCTTTTTATGATTTAAAATTGGAATCTAAGAATGGTGAGGAAATCACCTTCGTCTTATAACGGAATAATACACCGTCTTTCAAGATGAAATGCCTTGGCTTCCAGCTTCCTGAAGACAAAGTCTGAAGTGTTCCTTCGTGTGCCTGAATATATGAGTGATCTAAAATAGAACAGGGACGTACAGTCATATCAGAGACCATCTTCACTTGTGTTTCTGACACGAAGGATCCGGATATATCCCCTTGTATCTATGAATATGAGTTTTTCAGCTATTTTTATTTATTTATTTGAGCCGCAAATATAAGTATATTTCCCAAATGTTCAGTCGGTTCATCTTACTGAATTATCAAAACTACGCTCAAAAACACCACAAAATTCATACGTAAATATACATGAATTCATATTTACGGAATAAAAGGCGGAATTCAAATCTGCACCATCTTTGCAATTAAATCGCGAAACACAAGAACATCTCATCTCAACTGATTACCTTCGTCATTGCATCTACAATGACCTGCTGCCAAACTTCTTTCTCTTCTGTCACGAGTGTGTCCTTCTTATTTGTTGACATACAGACCAGTGTGAAGGTATCTCGTGATATCTCTCTATATTGCAACTATTTTCTGTCAGTCACGTGATCCATTTTGAATATTCTTTTACATCACTGAGTTCGTATCTGGACCGAAAATTCCAGGAATTCTTGCGTAACGCCTTCGTCAAAACTGAAAATTTAAATTCAAAATTCAAAATATGAGAAAAAATATGAGAATTGGTTTCGAATAATGAAAATTTTTACCGATGAGATCGTTGAATAAGAAAACTGAATTTGTTAGTATTTATATTAATAGAATATTTATATATTTGTTTCGAAGTTAAAAATCCATCTTTGAAAAATTGAAAAAACACACTTGTTAACTCTTCGGATTTTCCTTCGGTATTTGCTCTGTTGATGGTACCTTCTTTTAACAATATCCTCGATGGGTGTACGAGCCCTCCTCCCTATATCAATGTCATCTACAACTACCTCTACACTCTTTCATCTTTTATGATTTTAAATATAAAGTAAAAAGAATTACCTCTACATTCTCGATACCTTCGCAGACGATCCTCGTCCTCTCTACGTTTTCAATCTGCCCTTTCCTCTCATTTACAACGGACACCACTTCTGATATCTTGTTGAAAGCCGTGGAGATATCTCCCACTTGGATTTGATTTTCTTGCGCTAAATTTAGCATCTCGCGTAACAACAACGGGTAACGACTGTTGTAGATGAGTCATGGGGTCGATTACTATGACGTCATAGATGATATCATACCATATTCTCTGCATAGGCATGATTAAAAAGTCGACGAAGCCGAGCCTTCTACAACGGGGATCTTGCCTTGCTGTTTCTAAAAATGTAGATAATTGTTTGTTTTTCTGTCCGAATCAGTTGACATAGCAGGGGATCAATTGTCTTTTATTCAATTATATTGTCTTTTATTCAATTGTATTGTCTTATTCAATTGTATTGTCTTTTATTCAATTATATTTCTTCTTGTATGATTTCCGGGAAAAGCCGCACAAAATTATTGCATTAACGAGCGAACACATATAAAATATATTCTTATCTTTCTATTTTATAATATCATTCTATATTATATTCTTATCGTTCTATTTTAAAATTGCGGCAAAGCCGCACGGATATATCTCTTCAACACGATTCACTTTCCGAAGTTCATTGTAGAATGATGTGATGTCTTACCGATACAGCCTTGTCATATACAGATGTCTTAAATGTGTCTTGATAGGCACAATACGATGCGTAGATCTTGAAAAATGGCGCGTATTTCAAAAAGACCTGTGTTGTTTACAACGTTGATGATGAGAAATGATGCTAGAATGGCTTACGAATAGATGACAATTGAAATCTACACTTACCTCGCCTATATCTTTGTGTTGTTTTCTTCCCGCCAAAACTTCGTCGTCGAATTTATTCAAGTCGGAAAGAAATTCACCATTGACACCCAATAAATCTGTCGTTCTGGTGGACAATTGATCAAACGCTGCGTATTTCAATCATATTGTACAATTACGTTTTGAGAAAAAAAGTGGGTTTTGTACTGCCGCGAAAACAGCAAGACTATAGTTACCTTCTGACTCGTTGGTGCTCAGAATTCGTGATGACTTGGCTTTTAAAGGGTCCAGATACACCTGTATATTTATTACTCATTCATTTCATTATGGGATCTTCTGGAGGAAGAAATACAACATTCCTCCATCAGTAATGGTACGAATCTACAACGGTGTAAAATTACCTCATGCAATATGATGAGATCTGAGACGTATTCATTTTCTGTTCGGATGATCTCCTTGACTGCCTCTTGAAAATGCCTGTAAATATATAAATGTACTGCTCCATTATTTGTGGAGCTTGATGCGTTCAATCATGTATGTCTGGTAAAATATCAGAAATGATTCACTTTACCTTAGTTTCTTCTCTTCTGCCGTTTCGTTCGCGGGTAGGGGTGCTGGTCTTTAATATTTAAATTCACATTTAATATTCATCATTTTTGAAGTTGTAGATACTCAAAAATATATTCAATTCAAATGACTCACTTGGGGGTCAACCTCACCGCAGTGACCATTCTCGACATGACAGGGCTACCCGTCGTGCCGATTGTAGATCGACGTGTGCTGCTTGGTGAATTGCTATTTGAAGAATCCTTTTTGATCAATGCGGGGGCAGTGTTCTTTTCTTTCTTTTCGTCTCGTTGTAGATATTGGATTCGCATTTCAAGCTTCAATTGTGAGGATTTACAGTGGAATTGTAGATACATCATAACACTCATTCTTTGTAAAATACAGAAATAAATTTAATTCAGGAAACGACAGATGATTGTAGATGCAGGTGTAGATCGAAAATAAATATACCTGGTGTATCTTCTCGAGTAAAACGGCCTCTCTTTGTTTCGACAAAAAAGATAATTCTCGATATTTTGTTTTCCAATATTCTACATTTGCCTCCTCATAATTAATCTGAATTTCGGTGAATTTTCGTTTCTCTGAATTTTTGACGATTGTAGATGCAGATGTACCTCTACATTGAGTGCAGATCCCTCAGATGTGGGGGTTGAAGGGGGTGTGATCGTTTTATTCAAATAGGAATCATTTTCCTTATTTGTTTTGAATGTCACGATCGGCCCCTGAAAACATGAAAAATTTATAAAAACCCAGAGAAAAATTCTTAAAATTCACAAGTATTTTCAATATTAATTTCAAAGTTTGAAAGAAAGTTTACCGTGCTCGGTGCGATCGTCTTAACCTCCTCTGTTAGCTGTTGCAAATCATCCAATGATTTTGTTTTCACCAGTAATCTCGAAGATGTTTTCCTTTCTAAGATCGGGACTTCTGCGATGACTTGTTCTGGTGCAGAGGAAGAATTCGAGGGTCTCAATCCTGGAGGTAGAGCTGTATTTGTTAATTATTTGATCATACCATTAAGCTGGAAGAAGTGACTTACGGGGAAGAGCTCTGGTAGGAGCGTCAAAAGACCTGTGTAGCATGAGCCAAAAATGTCCTCCGAATTATGGACTTGAGTGATGTTGTCGATGCGAAAATCACGTTTAAAGACTCAATTAAAAATATGACCGTGACAGAATGGAACATTGATCACCTCGTGGTAGGAATGGAGGGAGGTGGTCGATTCGGTGGCCGTTTTGGACGATCTACTTCGCTAAAAGAAGATGATAAAGAGAATGGTGTTGCAGGACTATCCATGTCCGTCTGATCAGGCTATGATGCCCTATCCTCTTGAGTATGTGTACTTCGTTGTAGACGTAGGAAGTATTTTTTGACGTTGACACACAAACTCGCCTGGTGCTCGTTTGACAGGCCAAGACAAGATCATGTTGCCCTCAGAGAGGCAACAACTCCGGTCATCCATAAATCTCCACCAAGGTAATTTTTATCTTTCATTTTATACCTTGTCCATAGGGGGATGATCTGTGTGAGTAAGTCTGAAATCAGTCCCAGCGGTTTCTGCCACTTCACAGAGCGGTACAGACCTTCTGGAGAAATATCTTGCAGAACTTAGGACACAATCCTCGGTCACCATAACGGAAGCAAAGAGGTCTGATATCAAAATCATTTTTCAAATTGACAAAATGAACCTCATTCCTCTGCATTTTTTGAACCGATTTAATTGTTGATTTCCTCAGACACACAAATTTTGCAGTGATTTTTGATAAGAGGGAGGGTTCCAGCAAATGTGTACGATACTATCTCAAAGCACAATCTTTACTCCAAGCGGCTCTTGAGGGTGATCCTCCCATCTAAAACCAATCACATACCAACATTTTCAGATGGAAACAATTTGAGCCAGATGGAAGGCTTAAAAAGAGTTCTCGAGGAAGTAACACAGAGGATACAAGAGTATTCAGAGAAAGTGCAGACCTCTGTCACTTTAACACCCAGCCGACCCCGCACCAAATCTGACATCATGGGAAAGAGATATCAAAGCAGTGATGTCATCATTAGAAGAGTGAGTCAATGTTGTATTCATGACATAATCATGTGAAGACTCGCTGAAGAAATTCCTTGTTTTGGAGGACAAAAACTTTCATCACTACCGTGTCTTTCGAATTGATAAAATCTGAATTCTTTTCTTGCGAAAATAAAAAACAGTGAAAAAAGCAAGATGCTTGTCGCGAAGCCTCACCCACATTTTATAATTCACAAACTTATGCGCTCGTTTTGTGCGAGTTGTGCTGAAAACATGCATATAAAATGTTATATACACTTGGCTTTACATCAATACTCCAGAAATTCATTTTCTTCATTTGGAATCGATTCTAACAGTGTATCAGAATGATTCCTCCTCCAAGGATGAAAGCCAGAGTGGTTCTCAAAAAATTGTAAAGGCGGCAAAAAAGATGTTTGGACTTCGTTCAGAGGTACAATTATTATTCATTTAAAATGGCATCTCTGAACTCTCAAACAGTCAGCGCTAGAGTTACAAAAATCGCCACCGCGAGAGGTTTTGGCGCCAAGGATGAGTGTTAATCCAGAAGAGAGTCAATTCATATCTACAACGATCAAGAGGCTGTTCAATTCCGTCAACCACTATCCGACATATAGAGAGGTGATGTCTATCTTTCTTGAAGTATTTTATTATTAAATTTGCCGCTAGATTTGCATGAAAAACAATCTCTTTTGTGCAAAACGAAAAATTCTGACATATTCAGAATAATTCCTTGAGGAAGGAGCCCGACACGTCACCAGAGAATAACGCTGGAGTTTCCGATGAAATTTCATTGACTCAGTCTTTGAATCTGGAGAGGCCAAGAGTTGTAGATGAGCTTATTCCAAAGTCACAGGAAAATTCTTCCACCGACATCATCTCGCCAATAACTTCTGAGAATGCGGAACCTCATACCGCAATATCAACCCCTGAAGAAAATTCACAGAAATATACCGAACCACAAACAATTGTAGACGACCAATTCCAAGAAAATTCAAAAGTCAAAGTGACGATTACAACAGAACAGAGAGAAGAGAAATACTTGGTGGAAGAGATCAGAGGAAATCCAGAGGAGATCTCAAATTTGGTATCTACAATTGAAACTACAACGATGTATACAACAGAAGAAACAAAAGAAGCAACGGAAAATTCAGTACCAGAGGATACTGTACAAGCTACAGCGGAAAATTCACCGAAAGATGTAACAGAATGTTCAATGGAAAGTTCAACGAGTAATCCAGCAGAAAATATCGTGGAAAATACCAAACAACAAGAAGCTGAAAATTCAATGGAGTTTTCAGGACACAAAGCGGATAATTCGGTGGAAGATACGGAGAAAATTCCAGGAAATGTAAAAGAGGAATATATTCCATCCTTAGATAACCAAGAGAACATTACAAATATCACAACAGAAGAGAAGACAGATATCTCGAATATAAAAGTAGAAGACAATGGCGACGCAAGTACAGAGGAAATGAATACCAATTCAGAAGACAACACAACGATGGAGGACATGAGCACAGAAGAAGTAGGGAGTACGGAGGACGAGGACTCTACTATCACGGATGATACAAATGTCACCCTGGAGTTGCCACAACCAGAAATAGTCGAAGAAAAATCGGAACACCCTCAGCCAGACGCAGTTACGGAGAATTTGGAGGGAAAATCAGAGGATAATCTTCAAGAATCGCAAACTATTTGTCAGGTTGTAGATGAGCCGCAAGAGATGTCAGCGATCAGAGAAGAAATTTCCGAGAATATCACACAAGTACTATCTCTTGATGCCACAATAGAGGGTGTATCTACAATGATGAATCTGAGTACCGAGGAAAATTCAGAGAAAATTACAGAAATTTCGGAAGAGGATATGACATCAGCTGAGAAAGAGTAAAAACTTATTCTTGAATTTAAATTTTTATTCATGTTTTTAGGGATCATTCGCCCAATCGCCCAGTCGCAAACAGTAAGAATTCTAATTTTTATTTAAAAGATTTCAAAGAGTCATCGATGAATATATATTACAAAGATGAATATATTATATAAATGAATATATGTATATTATATAAATGAAATAAATGAGGTATACTCAATGCTGCTTTAATCTCTCTGGAAAAAAAGTTGGAGGCCATGAAATCACAAAATGAAGAATTAAAGGACCCAGAGGTTAACATTCTATTATTACAACCATCTCCATAGATATAAAATATTCATACGTTAATCATAAAAAATAAATGATATCATATCATCTACAATTGGAAAATATTATTGGAGGAAATTGAAGCATTGTAGTCGCCCAGTAAAAGCAAGGGGAAAGACGAGTTAGCAGAAATCAGACTAAATCCACGACTCCTCGCAACAAGGTCACCTCTATCTTTATCAAATATTCACATCATTCTACAACTCCCAAAGTTTTTATGAAATTAAAAATGAAACTAAAAATAACAGCCCGTCTTTTAGGTTAGATGATGAAAAATTGAGATGGTGGCAACAGGCTGCAGGAGTTACACCACAGCAATCCCCCATCACCTCCCCCAACCGGAGACGGAGGGCGACGCCGATGCCATCTACAACAGTGTCGACGACATCATCAAGAACGACATCACCCACCATAACCCCCTCCTCCTCTTTCCATATTGAAAATCCCCAGAGAAATCTCATGGACGAATTCCAATTTGTAAATCAGAGTCCCAGTAAAATCACCCGGGAGATGTCAAATCTGACAGAATTGACAAGTACAACCATGCTGACAACTGTACAAATGACAGAGTCTTCCCTGGAGACCATCATGACGTCATCTTCCACGTCATCACTCGCGGAAAAATTACCCGAGATTTCGGAATTAGACTATGAATTTTCTGGGTGTTTTCCGGTATCGGAGAATTCTTCCATGGTGAGTTGTAGATGATCAATTATTTAGGAGCAAAATTTTTGATGAGTTGTAGATTGAGAATGAAGTGGATGATTCAGGGTTCCATTGGGTCAGAAAGTCCCCGAGTATCGTTGTAGATGAGCTGGTCAGGGTGGAAGGGCGGAGTTGTCTTAAATATTCCGAACAGCAAAACCAAAATCATTCCATGGTGAAGAGCAGGTACAAACCTTCTACCCCTAGAATACTCCAAGAAATTGCAAAAGATATTCAATGAAAATTCTGTGAAATATTCTGAGAGAATTCAGGTCAGCTAGTTCTGCAGGATCAAAGAAATCAAAAGGGACCGCAAACACGAATAATACCAACAATACGGACAGAAAGCACGTCAGATTCAACGAAGAGGTAATAAATATGTCATATGACTGCCTTATGACATCACAGCCGGAGTACAATTTCTTCGAAGATGGAGTGAAGATGGGGGGCCATGATATCCTATCCGATACACTACCACCCCCACCCAAGATATCATCAGTCATGTCATTGGACATCACATCATGGTCTCCAAAACAGGTAATTCTCCACGCATCTTCATCTCGTTGTAGATGGCAATATAAATGATGTAAGGCAAAATCACTGTATGAAATGGCCCTGGGAAGTTTGTTGTGTCCATTTAATGGAGAGGTGAACCATGACATGTTGACAACCGTGTCAAAATCTTTCGGCCTCTCCGATGATTACCATAGAAACGCGGTAGAAAGATTACAGCCCATCTACAACGGGACATATCTCGTAGTGAATTTGATGAGGCAACTTGGTTCTCTATCAGAACATCCTTATTATTCTTCATGCAATTTTCCGGTAAATTTCCATCAATTTTCCATCGAAAAATAACAAAAATATATTCAAATTATAAAATTAAAATTTCTAGGATACGAGAGTATTTTTAGACTGGCTGTTATCGGAGAGTGCAAGACTGAACGATTTATTATCTCAAGCAAAAGAGAAGATGTCAAAACAATGTCAAGATGACACTACCCCGTCAGATGCGTCACTCTCTGCCATGTCATCGGAAGAAAGCGCGGGGAATCGGGGTGTACACATGTTGTACCATTTACTGGTCAGGGTTTTATTGAGATACGACATCAAAGATAATCTGAAGAGGTGACATTCCAAGTCCAATCTTTGATTTATTCTTTTGAATTATATATTTATTCTTTTATATATTTTTTATTTATTGAACTGAGTTTTTTCTGCATTCAAAATGATTTTTGAAAAAAGATTGAACAATATATTATTGAACGAAATTCCACGAAATTTTCTGAGAAGTTTCAGGGAACAATTATTCTCGCCGGTATGTTCAGAGATATTATCAGAGTTCCGTATACATTATGGAATACGGGACATATACCACCACGTCATCTCCTTCGGAATATCTTCGGAAATATTAGACATGTCAAGAAATAGTCTCATGAGAATGAAAACAGAGTTAGAGTATGTACATACCGCTATACAGGACAACCACCCTCTCACTATATATGAGGTATATACATTATATTTGATATATGATATCTTTAATATATAATTAGAGACAATATTTGTATGAAGCATTGGATGTATTGCATGTTTCAATAAAATACCACCTCTCCAATTTCATGGAATTCTCCAATAGATTCACAAAGCCACAAATGGCTCTCAAATTTGTATTGGACCTATTAAAAAGGTGATATTCCTCATTATCATATTAATTACTCTATAGTATATATATAGTATATATATATAGTATATATTTATTTTTACAGATGCTGCACTCTGAGCAATATTATTGATGAGCAAGGGAAATACATAGTACAATATCTAGTACCATTATACTTATCGGTTGGTGCGATGAGGATCTATAAGAAAGAGAAAGAGAATAAAGAGATGCGAGGGCTAATATTGAATGCAGATAAACAAATAACGGTAAGCTATTTATAGCACCTGAACACTCACACACCTGCAGATCTGCTCGGACTTGATGATAGAGATGTCACGGATCCGCGAATATCAACAGACCTTCTCTGAATACTGCGATCTCGGCAGAATTTTCTCAGAAACGATCTCCATCGCAATCGAATGCGACCTAAAACCCATATCGGAAACTCCGACCCTCTACAACGGCCAGAATATTCCGGAGCTGTCCAAAGCCATCTACAACTTCAACAAAGGGATGTCCCTCTACAATTGTAGAAAGCCAGTCTCTTACGAATCATTAAGAGTGTACATATTCAGGTATGACCTCACACGTCATGAAATTTCCATCAAATTCCAACATTTTTTCGACTAAGGTTTCACAGTTGGATCCAGCGGCCGTTAAAAGCGGAGATGCAGAAGAAGGCGTCGACAATGCAAGAAATGTGGACAATGGCCAACGAAACATCAGGAGCATCCTCCTCAGCCATAGATATCATGAATTCTTACGAGGAAGGTTCGGCGAAAATTCATGGTGTCAAGTTTCTGGAGGACGGTGTCTCTTTCTCTGCATTATTCGCACAGGTAATTTTATATTTGTAATAATAAATATAAATGACAGATTGTAGATCGTCAAAGAAATACTTCAACATTATGTGCATCAAATAATGCTATCCCTATGTGATAATGACGAAGCCAAACTCGCTGAAATTTCACGAGAATTTCTCCGTTCTCCAGAACCACAAGACCGTGCCAATTTAAAGAGCCGACTATCTTTTTGGAAAAGAAAAAACGTCCCGAAGGGTTCGAAATTGCAACTCTGGAATAATTCTAAATCAAATTTGGAAAATTCTAATCATTCCGGGTCTCCCAGAGCTACCCGAATGAGAAAGAAAGTTTCCGTCGTCACGCACCCACAAGTGAGCTTCTTTTTAATATACAAATAATTGAAAAATGTAGGCTTGCGTGCAATTAAACAATTTGGAATTCATCATTGCTCGTTGTAGATTGATCCATTATAAATATCACGAGCCAGAGGATGTGGTCATTCTTGAGAAATTCCTACTCCGAAACTGGACCGTAGCACTGGACCTCGTCGTTCGCAAGGTAAATTTCGATGAGATTTCAACATTGACCGTTCTGCAGAACGAAAGATGGCTGGAACAGCACATCGATAAAGCGGCGAAAGCCAACAGAAAGAAATTCATCTCGAAATTAGAAGATATATTAGGTTACATAGAAATACAGCTCAGTGGGATCTCTATTCATATGAACCAGACTGTCTTCTCCAAAGTAGTGACACATCTATATGATATCACAACAGAGGTGATCTATTTATAATTGAATATTTAATAATAAAATACAACTGAATTTCATTAGATGATTTACAAGACGAGTAAGGAGAGCAATGTGGAGATAGAAATATTACAGTGTGATGCCATGCTCAACGAATTGAAAATATTATTTAATGCGATCGAATAAATTACGACATTTTTTGAATTCCATTCTTCAATAAAGAGTATTCATTATTTTTAATTTGTGAACAAAATGTCTCGCGAGTGTATCGAGCTACGTCTTTATATGAGAATATGATTACATTAGAGCTTGGCCTGCGGATTAACTGTTCCAATGTGAAGTTTTGGGCCATGTTCTTTCAAAACCTTGCATATTTCAGTGAAATGAATTGAAAATGCAAATGGAATCACCTCAGGACCATGAAGAGAGTGGAATTTTTCAGAGGCATCCTTTCCAGATTGATTGATGACAACCTGCTCTCTATCAGCATGAAGATGGGAAAATGCAATTCAGTATCGCACCTTCTTGCCTCCAGGGTGTTCGGGTAAGAAGGAAGTCACATCGTAAACCTTGCCTGTCTCCATTAGTTCACTTTAGCATTTCGACTCACCATCAACAACTACCCAGCAGTCTTTCTCTGTGTTGTGCTTGGCAATCTCCTCCAAAGTGAACGTCTTTGTCATCTCAACGGTTATGTCCTCCTGATTTTGCCTGGAGCACCTTTGGAAACACCCGAAAACAACTGGCCGAAAATAAAATAAATTAGCCTTCCTGTTTTTATTTAATTTCCCATGTCTTCTACTGTGTCCTTCCTCTATCCCTATAATACGTCAATATTACAATGAAATACATCATAATTATAATGTATATAATATACTGACTGTGCCGTATCATTCAATATTCTATTCTTTTGGGATAGTAGTTGAAGAATCCAGTTGTCTCTATTCTCAGGAGTATCCGCCTTTAACACGATTCTATCGATACCATCTGACACTTCAAATGCGACGTCAGGCTCTGTGAAATATCAGTGATAATTCAAGAAGATACAAATTCAAGAATATTTGGGAAATTCTTACTCTCTGGTTTTGACGGAGGGCGTTGTTCTGCAGTCAAGTCCTTATCCACCCACATTTGAGCCACAATCTACAATCATGATTACATTGTTCAGCTCACTATACACTTATTTCATTTGTAAAAAATCTGAAATTGGACTGTTTAACAGCGATATTCTACAACGATGTAGTTACCCTCTTTTTTCCGGTGGGAATATTTCCTACGTAATTAGCATTACGAACTACTAAAAATAGGTCATTCGTCAAGTACACGGTAACCTGCAATATCTTAAAACTATAAATCATCTGCAACTCACATGATATTTTTCAAATTTTAAATCGCCGTGATAAATGAGGTATCTGTGTGGTGCCAAAATATTCTGGTATTCTTAGTCTCCATTAAATCATCTTTCAAATAAATAGAATTATTACATATCATAATATAATGTAGATATATAAGTGAAATTACCTGTCTGGAGGGTTCCAATTGCTCGGCCAATTCGATCAATGCGGAGCTCTGCTCACTCATTTTTTTCTTCTCGTTGATTGTCTTGGCGACATCTTTCACACGTTGTAGTGCTCTGATGACATCATCAAAGTCGGGGTGTGAATCGGGGGTGTGGCGTAATAAATCTTCTAGGAGAAGTACGTAACGTGGAATTCGCTGAAAAATTGTGAGAAGATATGAAAATAATTTAAATTGTTTTACATCACCTGTATTGGCATGATCAAAAACTGTGAAATATAAGTATTTGTTTATTTTTGTACCTCCACAGAGAAGCCCCTGAAGAAATATTTGAGAGGAGTTGCTTACAGATTTTATGGGGGCGCCAGCCATAGCTTCACCAGCCTCTAACCAAGCGGCAAATTCAACATTTGACCGAAGTCTGTCTATTGTGTTCATGGCATCATTATAATTGTTCACATAGTCCACATAAGTCTTCAGGAATGCGGTCTACAAATGTCACTGTAAATAACACCAATGAAGTATTATGTTAATGACTTACCATTTTTACGAAGATATCTCCGAGTCTCTGTGCATAATTCCAATTATATACCCTCTTTTGTACTTCCTCCTATCTTCTTTCAATAAATATTCATTACTGTGTGTGACTCGTGAATAATAACTTGTAAAATACACAATCGCCGGCATGAATATACATACACAGATACTCTCGTTATAAGCGATGATGACATGTACTTGTGAAAATATCTTCCGAACATCCTCCTTTGTGACATATATCTGGGGTGCTTCAGCGGGGCTTGATGACGGCATCCCCGGCATGTCTATGGATGACCTCTAGAATTTCGATGAGTTTTCTGCGATTTCAAGAGAATATTGAGGCTTACAGCACTGTGATGGAGCTTTTGTTTTGGAGAAAGGATTGGTTCTACTTTACTGCTTGCTAGGAATATCATTTTTATGAATTTATTATAATACGACGTCGTGCATCAAATTGGAGAAAAAATCAAATTTAAATATCCCACATCTTTTCGCCAAGAAAGGGCTGCTGACAGGTGATGACATGAATATATTTCCACTATCTACAACTGTTGATCAATGCTATATTATGCTATTTAATACCGTTCCTCTCAAATTTTCTCTGTGCGACGTGCTTATTATTCTGTGTGTGTGCTGCACTCTCCATCGGCTCATAAAAATGCTGGAATTCTTGGTAAGATTAAGATGTTATCAGTTGTAGACAGGTTACCTCTATCAGAGTGTGTAGGGATTTGACATAGGACATCTCTGATGTCATTATCTCTTCGGCTATTTTCCCTCTTTTTTCTGTGAATATAAGTCTATTTATTGCATATGTCCATCAGTATAATACAAGCAGATAAAAATAATCAAATCATAAATAATAAAAGACTGACTATATAGGGCCCTCCTCTGCGTGTACATTTTCCTGCCTAAAAAGCCTCTGATCGCAGCCTGCACCATGTTTAAGCTCATGAGATGAAATAATTTCTGTCTGCCCGTAAGATTGTATATAAAATTGGGATCCTTGCTGGCCACTCGGGCGACATTTTTGCTCTGAACTGGGTTTGAATCGCCAGACTACAACGGTCAGAACAAGTTTGTCAGACGACCCAAAATGAAAGTACCGGAAGGGACATTTTCGATTGTGCTGGTGACAGAGGATCCCCTTCGACCTGAGGGCTCTAGTTAATTGATCGGGTAGTGATTTTAAGGCAGACTATTGCGCACCAAATAAGAACATGGCAACAGCCACAAAATCAACAGATGATTTGATGTCAAAGCTCACTTCTTCAGTTTCAGTGGAAAGCTTGTCATTCTTCCTGAGGGTGAGTATTCCACCTAGTTTCTTCGTCCACTTCATGTTTTTGGTGATCTGTATCGACATCAATCTTCACAGGAATCTTCTCAATAATCATTCACAAAATTTTAGAATTTAGAAGGGAGAACTAATAATGCATCGTTTTAGAGTCCTTACCTTTCGTATACGTGCGTGCTTCGTGTCGTGTGGCTTGGTATTTTGTTCTCAGCTGAATGAAGAAATTTCATGCAAATCTCATCAAGAGTTCGCATTGAGTCTCAAAGACAAAAAACTTGCTTCTTCTTGCTTCTTAAAATTGCAACGAGATTCTATCATATTGAGAAAGATGAATACAGCCAAGTTTTGCAGCGAACCAGCTTTCAGGGCTTGCCATAATAATTAGAGATGTGGCAAACTACAATTTTGTAATAAATGCTTATTTCATTTTTATTGTGATGTTATTTAAAGCACAAATGATGTGCCAGTGTCTGCTGTGTTGCTGATGATGCCCATGAAAGATATTGTGGAGCACAGCAGATCAAATAAAATACGAAATAATTTATTTGACCTGTCGAGCAACATCACGCTCACCAAGCAAGAAGAGCATCTCCCGCTTGTTTGGGTGAGGTAGAAGATCAATGCTGGACGAGATAGACCAAACATGAAAGGTAA
>MZNV01002063.1:0-24491 GCA_002081555.1 Protostelium mycophagum | reverse complement strand
TAGATTTCTAGATCTACAATTGATGCCATGACAACAGGACTGAATCCTTGCGTTGTAGTTCAAGTACTTTTCATAGGTCTAAGCGCCCTCACTTTACCCCACATGATCGTCACAGAAATTTACCAGAGAATTCCGGGACAATAATAAATCTTTGGTAAAGAATCTGCAGCATTCATTTATTAAATTTCCCCCTACAAATAGACCCTGTTAAGAGCAAGGCACTGCAATCCCTTACCGCGACCCGCGGTATCTGACGTGAAATTAATGTGTGTGCAGAGGTTTGAGCCTGCTTGCAGTGCCTTGATTTATGCCAATTTTGAAGAATCAATATTTTCCAAGGAGGTCCATCTGTGATACTTTCATTCTCACTATCTTGATGTGGCCATGATGCTCTTGTGTGTGCAGCATTGCCCTCATCTGACTAATCTACACTATCCTGCAAGAACATCCTGATGGATCTACTCTTCTTTCTGGCAATAATATTCTCACTATTTCTGTATGTCCATTTGCTGATGCCATTCTTAATGCATAGTTGTCGGCATCATATTGATCTACTCTGCTATCCTGCAATAACATCCTCACTATCTCAGTGTGTCCATTCCTTGATGCAAACCTTATTGCAAAATTGGCCTCCCTTGATGGATCCACTCTACCATCCTGCAATAACATCCTCACTATCTCTGTGTGTCCACTCTGTGATGCTCCTCTTATTGAATAGTGGTGATTATCTGATGGATCTACTCTGCTATCCTGCAATAACATCCTCACTATCTCTGTATGTCCATTTGCTGATGCCTCTATTACTGCATAGTTGTTTGCATCTGATGGATCTACTCTGCTATCCCGCAATAACATCCTCACTATCTCTGTGTGTCCATACTCTGAAGCTACTCTCATTGCATCATTGTATTCACTTGATGGATCTACTCTGCTGTCCTCTAACAGCATCCTCACTATCTCTGTATGCCCATGCTCTGACGCTTTTCCAATTGCCAAATTTTTACAATCTGATGGGTCTGCTCTGTTATCCTGTAATAACCTCCTCACTACATCTGTGTGTCCATACTCTGATGCTATTCTTATTGCATAGTTTTCATCATACGTAGGATCCACATTATGTTGTAACAGCAAATAGACAAACTCCACATCTGCTATTGTGTAGTGCTCAGGTCTCAAAAACAACTTATCCACTGTAACTCTTCAACAAAACAGTCACACACATCACACACCTATGTCTCTCCACTTCTTGCACACTCTTCTTATCTTTGCATATTCATATCCCTCTTCCTTCAGCCCAATCTCTGCTGTTTTCTCTCTGTCCATATGTATGGCCATCCTCAGGATCTGTACTGTGATATCGTGGCTTGATAATGTACCGTTCTCGCTCCTTATGATTATTTCGTTCTTCTTTTGTTGTTCTATATGCCCATTCTTGCTTTCTGTGCTGCATCAAATTATTCAACATGAAAATTGAAAATAAAAACATCCTCAAAAACGTTTTTTTTCTTGGTGATTTTGTAGTTGAAAGATTGATCGCAGGTGTTCACCTTTTTTCTTTTTGTATATCTGTCTCAGCGACCTCTGCTTGTGCACCATGTTCTTCATCAGAGCCACAAGTCATCTGAACACTTCAATCTGTGCATTACACCTTAAAATCTCCTTGAAAATAGAACAACAACAGAATGAAATGTTACCTGTGCAAGCTCGCCCGCTGCATCAGGAGACTCGAGAACTTTTTGTGAAGTGAGAGACTATCTCATTCAGACATCAGGCCAACAGATGATGAATACTTTTACCATCTTGGAAGTTCTGCTTCTTGAGGATGAGCAGCTATGGATGGATGAGATCTCATTTTTCAGATGAATCTAAAATATAAATTGTATAGACAATAACAAAATAACTAACCTCTTGTCGCGTTGTGTTTTTGTTTGGATGTCGCGATGTGATTGCGGGGATCCTCAAAATCCGAATCATTCTACAATTCATTGGGTGGGCGGAGTTGGCATGTGAGCTGACCGGAAAATTCAATGAGGGGAAAGATCATCGTATGATGAAGATGATGACCAGCCAACTGAGGCTGACACTCATCTAAAGTACTTCGTGGAATCAGTTCTTGGCACATGTTTATCTTCTCAGTGTACATTCGACTATCAACGGTTTGAACCTACGTCTTAATCTTTCCGTCCTCTTGATGTCTTTCTCTCTTGCAATTTGGAAGTTGTCATGGTCCCCGTCTTTCGCAAAGTCAGCTTAGGCTGGTCACGTGATCAACGATTGATGGGAGAGCTCGGTTGGAAGATATCATTTTACTTTTTCGTCTTGTAAAAATCGACAGAGGTGAACCTCCACTCCAAATGTTGTTGCAACCAAATCGTCTAATCTGACACTGCTGTTTTATTTTCACAATCATCTGGTAAGGTAGCGGAGAGAGTTGATGAGCCAGTAAGATTCCGTAAAAGCTCCTGGGTTGTTGGCAACAAAATTAGTACAACTGCCGGGGCATCCCATCTGGTTGTAGACGGCACCTCCCCAGTCACCTGTACGCAATGAATTCATGGAACGTAGGATCTACAACGCTCCAACGCACCGCAAAAAGTGATGTCAAAAACGATCTGGTGACCGCCAAAGTGTTGCTTGGGGCAATTTCCTGTGCATGTGAGAAACCGCTGAAATTTCGGATATTTTTACCTCCGAGCTTAAATTGTGCGTCACGGGTGGGCCATTTACCTGTATGACGTCATCAAAGAAAATTCCAGGAAACTTACAAGGGTTGGGGTGTCCACTAAGAACATCACTGGGTATGGAGTGTCTTGGGAAATACCACACCTAAAATACATCAGATCTGTAATGACTGACACATGTCATATCTTTTGCGATCACTCACGCTGATCTGGTCGTCAATGCGCTCCATCGCGTAGACACCACCACCTTGGTTGTTGAAACCAGTTCCATAAGAATTTCCTTTGGTGAATCTGACTCCACATCCAGCATTTCCTGGTCATTTTTTAGCCTCGTTGTAGAGATATCATATACCTGTCGCTGCGACATCGCAGTTATCTCCGATTGAAACTCCGGACATGGATCTTCCACCTTGCATTGTGCAACCTCCATTGGTATGAAGGGTGACCTGATTAGTGTTGCCATTGTTAACTCCCTCGATGATGTCGATCTCTCCACTATAATGATGTCAGTCATCTCATAATGCTGGCAGTTGTATATCCTCACTTATTCGGCCAGTTGCTTCCTACTGTCCAAAATGCGGGCCAAGTTCCACAAATAGATCCCGGCATATGTGCCAAATCTAAGATGTACATTCCTATAACGGTCATTCCCGCCAAAAATCGAATTCAAAATTCGAATTACCGTTTCCGAACCAGTTCTTGGACTCGAGACGGACGGACCTTCTTCCTCCAGGAGCGACATTATTGATGTCTACTCCGACAAATGCGCGTCCATTTCTGTTACTGATGAGCCCGGCGTTCTGTGCAGTGTTTCTGTCCACATATTTTACAAAGCCATGAGTGGGATCACCACCGGTGAAGAAGTTGAACTGTCACAAAGTTCAGAAGACATCAAATGGATGATATGGAACCTGATCGAAAAAGTTCCAACCTTCCCACTTCTTTTCGTTTCCGTAAGAACATTTTCCATCTGCTCCTCTTAACATCACGCATTATTGATGATTTCATACCTCCACCTCCACCGCCGCCGCCGCCACCGCCACCGCCGCCACCACCACTGCTGCCGCCTTTGCAGAATTGTTTTTGAGTCAAAACACCATTTGGACAGCAATACAGAGAAGTCGAGTAGCAGGAGGCACCACAGCTCTGAAGAGGTGGTGGACAACCCGCCTCGGCAAAGACGAAGAGCAGTACAGCCAAGAGAACAGGTCGGTTCATCTCTCTCCGTAGAAAAATGACCCGTTGTGGGGACAATAAAGCCGTAAACTGAATTTTCTCGGTGACTGGATTCGCGCAGATGTTTCCGAGCCGAAATTTGGGCAAAGAGTTTTCGATGACAGATGTCTTGTCAGTGCAGGATCTATACATAGGACCTCTTCACATTGAATGGGGTGAAGTTCCGTGCAGGTCATCTCAGTACAAGTTTGTAAACGTAAGATTTATCGCACGGCCTTGAAATGCGGCAGACCAAACACAAGCAAGATATGTTTATTATATCAACGTGCATCTATGTCACTCCACAATGCCTCATTTTTGTGCGGTAGTCTGATCACTTCGTTCTTCGGGGCTGGTTCGTCCATCACCTCCCCTGCGCTTCAGTAAGCATCCAACAATCGTCTTCATATCAAAGTTATAGCCAAAACAAGAAGAATTGCACTTTGCCACAGATCACAAAAATGTGCACAAGAGAATAGAAAAACTTACCTGTCAATAACAAACTTGCAGCAGCATCAATGTCAAAGTTCGATTTCTTCAAAGCTGTGATGGCTGCCTCAACAGATTGTAACCCCAAAATCTCACACAACTCCTTTGCCTTCTCGGAAATCTCCTGGGAAGTGGGTCCGGAATTCTCCACCGGGGTGGTCCGGTGGTTTCCGAGTCTCAAAGTCTCCGCTTCATCTTCTGTGCTGTCACCTGTCACGTGTCAGATGTCAGAATAACGAGGGATAATACCGTCAGAGTCCTCGTCTACAAAGAGAGTGGCCTTAGATACAACCCAGCCGAGAGACCTTTCATTGGCCCATTTTTGTGTCTTCATGAAGGGGGGAGGTGCAGTGTTGACAGCTTCTATACGTCAGTTTCCAATCCACAAGAGATGCAGACATTGAGCGAAACCATTGCCACGCTTCATGTGGCAATTATATACAAGCTGCAGTGCAGCACCAAACTGTTTCCAAAAGACATCACCTTCCATCGCGTAACGGTCGAGTGCCTCCTTTAGCTTCGCGTTTTCTCTTCTAAAGGCATCCAGCTCCTCCATCAACTCCCTCTCACGGTCAAAGGTGGGCACCACGTTGGCCAAGTGCTGGTGCTTTTTGATAAACTGTTTTACGTATGATGACGTCATCACGAGCAGGTCGGAAGATTGGATCATTTGATTGAGCCGAGAATCTAAAAATTCGTCCAGCCAGAATACCTTGATATGTCAATCTACAACTGGATCTACGACAGTGTAGATGGGATTCACCTCTCTTATGCTTTTGACGAGGTATTCCTCGACTAGAGGAATTTTGTGTGACAAGATCATGAGGAATCTGGCGAGATAGATTGATGTCTTGGGTTCGTTGACATGGGAATGATGGATCTGTACGTGTCAAAAATGTCATGTCATGTCAAAATGTCACCTGTGATAGGAGACCCTTCACGACTGGACCGTCCTGTACAGAGGGTACGAATGATGACGTGGCCAGAGACACCTGATTTTCTCAGAAATATTCTCGAAATTTCATTGAAATCTCACTCTTGAATATTGCAGAGAATCTTCTATTCCGAGAACAGCGATCAGTGCGGCTTGATACGCGGGTTTTTCCGTGTGCAACCGTCCAAGTTCCGAGAGCAACAGCTCCAGGGCCCACTTACTTCTCCTCAGATCTTCCCAGCACGCGTGTCTCAAAATGTCACACGCCGCCTCGGTATTATACTCCAGCTCCAACATCGAGCCGAAAAAATCGCGGTTGAAGAGTGCTTTCCTCTCTGTCGGCGGAATTTCGAGTAGTTGTCCGCGAAAATTCTCCGAAAAAACGGAGGTGGGAGGGAGGGGGTCTCTTGCTCCATTATTGTAACATCCTCTGTAGAGGATGCTGATTGCTGACACAAAGCATGTCAGATCGGGAAGGCTGAAACTATCCATGACAGGCTCACGAGGCTGTGCGGGTCATTCTAGTGTCGACAAATAACAAACGTCGACAGTTTCATCTCGACATGAAAATGTCGACATAATAACAAATGTCGACAATGGGATGTCGACATAAATAAATAAAAATAAAATACCTGTCCCCTCTTAGGCCTTCCAATGAACCAGTCTCCGAATTGATCAATAATATTCCTTGACAATAAAAAGTGTCTCTCGTACACTCCAATCATGGCGTAGTCTCTGATCACTTGGAAGTACTCGAAATTTCAGTGAAATTTCGGAGATTAGAGTCTCACCTGTTTAAAACGCTTCCAATGTGGTCGAGATTCTTCTAACAGTCCTGAAAAATTGAGTAAAATCAATTTTTTTCACAATAAGATTTCCAGCAATAATTAAATCTTCACGGCAGAGCCGCAGTCAACTTTAAAACAATAATAATAAAACGAATTTAAATAATAATAAAGTGAATTTAAATAATAATGATAAATAATAATAAATACCCAGGACGACATCCATGAATCTGGGGCTGAGGGCCTTCATGACATATTGAGTATCTACTGTCATCTGCGAATCTGTAGATTGTGTTGGAGATCTTGGAGATGACATCTTGGGGATCTCTATAGTCTGGGTCCAGATGCCTGCTTCGTGAGGAGATAGGACTCGCAATGACTGTTCTTGTCAATTTTAAATAACAACATTTGACGTATTTTCGTATTTTTTAAACAGATATTGTGGGTTATTCATTTTTTGTGTTTACATTATCGCAAAGTGGTACTACAATGGTGTAGATGATGGAGAAAAATAACAATAATAAACTGAAATACTTACGGTACAAATCAAATCCGCAATACACATCCTCGATTTCTCATTGGGGCATTCTGATGACGTCATCACACCATCAATCTACAACTGTACATACCTAATAATAGCTCCTTAATCAACCCCTTATTGATCATATGTTCCAGGAGCCATTTGCAAATCGGTGTATTCTTCTCATACGCAGAACACAACTTGGTCACGAGAGGTCTGACATACTTGTCACCTGTCAAAATGTCAGCGAAATCTCATGGAGATTTCGGAGAAATTACCTTCTGAAGCCCTGACCAGAATATCGATGAGGAAATTTGTGAGAAATTTCAAAAATGGAAAACTCGGGATCTGTTGTAGTGCTGTGACTGGCAGGTTGTAGTCCGGTAATGGCGCGAAATTCGCAGAAAGTTCCGAGAATCTCAACATGAAATCAAAGTATGACGTGTCGAAAAATTGACGGTCTCGTAAAAACTCCGAGTTGTCCCTTCGGATGGCCTGAAGTATCGGCGGTGGTATCTTCACTTGCACTTCTACAACCAGTCAGTTTTACCTCTGTCATTCTACAATCATGTAGATCCAGATATTTTTTTTGTAAAAATTGCAGAAATGATACCTTGCGCGGGGCTTGCCACATCTTCATGGTATTTTTCAACTCTATCGTAGAATAACATATACGCGGATCTAACTCTATCGTATGTCTTCTTAACGTAACTCTTTGTCCTCTCGTCCCAGTGGGACACCTGACACGTGTCAAAAAGTGTCATCTTGACATCTTTGACTTTTTTCAGAAGTTGTTTGGAGGACACGGTTGCTGAACGAGATTTTCACGGTAATGGATACGGTAATTACCTGTTGGGTGCCACCAAAACATTCAGAAGGGATGTCCTTCGGGTTGAACAAAGTGACATTCTTATCGTTATATTCAAACCATCTCTCTTCCTGCCATTTTTAAAATTTAAATTTCGGCGCGAATTTCCATGACTTTAGACTTCTCCGAAAATATTTCGATGTTCAAAGTGACATACGACATCGTGATGCGACGTCTTACCCCATTATCGTTGAGTGAGCTCCTCAGACTGTCAACATTTGTAGACCTCTCTCTTATGTAACTGTAGTAATGTCCTGCATCTGCTGATCCTGAAATATATTATTTTCTTCAACTCGATTTCACTCAAAAACAAAATAATAAAATATAAAATATAAAAGATCAATATAAAATATCAATAAAATAAAAATATAAAATATCAATAAAATAAAAATATAAAATAAAAATATAAAATATTAATATAAAATAAAAGTTACCAGAGTGGACGAGGACACCCATGAGTTGGTATTGATAGTACGCATCATCTTTACGCTCCTCTTTAGGAAAGTCCCTCCCTTCACGGTCAGCGATACCTTCTGTAGACCACTGCTTCATGTCTAATACCATCGGAAATTCCACGTGTTCGTTGAGCTGTCAAATATGTCACGTCATCTCATTCGAATGAAACTCTTTTTTTCGGGTGAATATTTCAAAAAATTCCGAGAAAATAAATAATAAAATGAGATAAATAAATTCACCTTGAATTTGTGATAAGTCGTATAGTCAAAGTCGAATCTCTTGAGGTGCAATATCAAGGTATTAGACAATGATTGGATAGATCCTCTCTTTACCACATCCACCTTCTTCTGGTACTTGTCACAGAAATAGGCATTATCTCCCACCAATTTGTCACCTGCAAGGGTTCATATTGATCTTGATGGAGTTTTGAAATCTACAACACTGTAGATGAAAGATATTAGTAGCTAAATAATGCGGTTTTTGAAGCATAGCTGCGGTGTACTACAAGTGCCCATGAAGAAAATAATTCACATATAAATAAATAAATGTATTCAGAAATTCTGGCAGCAGAGCCACACAAACACTTGACAATTTTGATGCTTGGAGCGTCACTACTAGTATTTGTAGCTTTTTCTCTATCTCTATAATGCATATCTCCATTTGTCCTCTGTAAATTGGCGGCAGAGCCGCAGAAATTTCACGGAGATTTCATCTCACCCTTTACGTAAGCGTCCAGAGCCTCGTGTATATTTGCTTTTCCTTTGATGTCTAATGAGAGGGTGTAAAAGTCTTCCGGAGATTCGGATACGTAAGGGTACTTTGGATCTACAGATCTGATCTCGTTGCAGATCTTTCCTGCGAAGATGGAGGAGAGTAACTTCTCCTCTTTGGTACCCTGACAGGTGTCAGAATGACATGTGATAGATTGTAATGACATCTCAATCTTTTAAGTTTTCCGAAATTCCATTTATAAAAGCACAGAAAAACTCCAAAAAAATTTAAAATAGATTTTTTAAAATGACAAAAATCCTCATAAAATTCCCACCTTCAACCTGACCTCAATCCTCTGACACAACAGGTTGAAAAATTCTTCAACATCCTGCTGCTGATGGACGTTCATAGGCCCTCCCTCGTTTCTGTAGGCTTGACAGAACCCAGCCGGTGGGTAGGAGGCCCTCTCTGACAGTTGTAGATACGAGAAGATACTCTGGATCTGGAAGATCAAGCTCTCTTCCTTGCCTTCTGTGATCTAATAATAGTTGTTAATGGCGTTGTAGATCTATTTTTAGAAATTAAATTTTCAACTTGAAATTCGCGGAAATTTTTACGAGTGAAGACAGGATGTTTCGCGGAAAATACCAGGAATCTTGATGGAAATTACCTCGAATAAACCTTGACGCAAGTCTGGCAGAGTATACAACTGCTGTACCAATGCGTTGATGTAACACGTGTTACCAAGGTTACGGAGTCCCACGTAACCATGGTAAGGCTTATCCTCTAACTTGGGAGAATAATCCCAAGTGGTCAATTTCAATCCGTTCGAATGATGTCCTGTCATGACGTCATCATTTTTGAAATTAAAAATCCCTATGCTAGAATTTTTTCACCACCAGAAAACATCCAAGTGAAAGTTGTTTTTTAAAAAAAATATTAAAAATAAATCACCTTGCATTAAGGCAGAGAGTGTTCTCAGATTCTCATTTACATCGCGGCATAATTCCACCAAAAAATGGAAAGTGGCAGTTCTTGACTCCCTCGATTTACAACGAGGAGCATTGCTGTTCTCAGACTGATTTTCCCGCGCAAAAAGACTCTCGTATAGATAATGGATGAGGTTGTGTTCTTTGGCGAGTTGTAGACGAATGTTGGTGCTGAGTGGGGGTGATGATGACGTGGAAGCTTGTAGGGGGTGGTTCACTGGTGACGTCATAATGATTGCGTACCTGTAACATGTCAGTCACATCGAAACAAAACCACGATGTGCGAAGTTGTACAAAAATATCTACGAGCTGCACAACCACGAAAAATTCACGGATGACATCTTACTTTTGTAGATGAGCTGGGTACTGCTTGATGAGTGCTCTCAAGACCCTAAGATATCCTATAAATATCTCATCTGCTGCATCGTAATTGCGAGCCTCTACAACGGGTCTCTCCAATATCCCTTTGACGAGATCCCACAATAGTTTGTACAATGTCTCGGAGGGGTAAAGCTTCGTGTCGACAGGGACAGACGAAATGAGACGTTCCAGGAACCCAAAATATTCCCGGCATGCTGAGATCATCATCATGACATTTTCAGGATGTCATAGCATTTGTCATGATGACGTGATGATTGTCGTGATGACATACCTGTCCAGATCCGAGATTTACGTTCTTTATATGAAGGTAACATTTCGATGAGAAGCTTTGTGAAGAATGTGTAGGGATGCGCGATTTCCGAATCCTCGGGTAATTCCACTTGTGTCGCAATCTGATAAAACCCATCTGCCGTCTCCGCCCTGTCATCAGATGTCATGATGACGTCATCGAGATGTCACATGTCATACCTGATGGAGGGGTCGAGTGATTGTAGAACACTCTTCTGGATGGTGATACTGAATTCCGGGAAATCGTATATATCCTTCATCATCGTTGCGGGTTCTCGCAACACGCATGGCACTAATAATCTCATCGCATATGCCGCCACAGACCCTCCCTCCTCCTGGTCTTCTTCATCTGACAGGTGTCAGATATGACATGTTGACATATGTCAGTGGATGGCGTGACGTCATCACCTTGGCTCGGTTTTTCTTCGGCGTTTGTGCGGAGGAGTTGTAAAAGTTGCCTTGCGAGTGTTGATAGTGATATATTTGACATGACGGTATCCATGGGAACATCTCTTAAGAGAAGCCCGACAAATGCGAAGAGATCATTGTCCATCTGTATACGTGTTATGACGTATGATTTCTGTACATCTTTTTGTGGAGTACAGCGCAAATTCAAGATTTTATTTCATAGCTCCATAAACACACGGAGCATCTCACAATATCAACAGCCCAAACATAACAGCATAATATAGTCCGAAATTTCGGTGAAATCTCCTCACCTCTCTGGAGTGTCTGCTTCTTGGTGACATCATACCGTAATACACGTCATCAACAGACCTTGTGGCCTTCACCCTCCTGATCTTTTCAGCATCTACAACGAGACATACACATTGACACGTGTCAAAAATGACAGTACCTGTCAACTTTCGGGGATTCGGATTGGAAGATGGAGCTGAGGACGAAGTGGGAGATCTTTAAGATGAGAGACAAGCACTCCTTTTGTTGTGGTGGGGGTCTGTTCAAATTAACAAGCTCTTTCTGGCCCAAATTTTTGGTCCAGTCGGTGTCCACGAGGATATGGAGGAGGTGGCGGAAACCTGGAAATTTCAGGGAAATTTCGTTGTGAAGGTGGAGCTTACCTCCTCGAATTACAAATGCCTGTATCCATAATTTGCTCTGTCCCTGATTTAAAGTCATCGTTCATTTACTGAAAATATGCGGGAATATTTTTGTTGCAGCCAAAAAATTCTGCATTGTGTTCACAACCGTCATGTCGGTTTAAGAAGATCACGGTAAGATCCACGTGCCTCACGCAGATCCCGCGTTAAGCCGACTGACAAAATTCTTCGAAATGTCTCACCTTATTGCTTGTGTTACTCTTTTCTTCGCCCGGATTAATTCTCGGAAAAATGATCTGATCTACAATCTGCAGACAATACAACAACTTGTACGGTGATGACGTGTCAAGAAGCACCCCCCAGTCAGGATCCACATCAGAACTGTCCTCCTCCCTTCCTATATTAACTATCCCTGGGAAACGTCATTCTGACACTCTTTACGCCTCCGTCTCGAATTTTCGAAACGTCCCGAAAATTCGAGACGTCATGTGAAATTTCACCTAAAATTCTCCCGTGCAAGGAGGAAGAGGTGGGAATATTCCTCAGAAGATTCCAGACGCGTCTCGACAACCCTTCATCGTTCTTGTCCCACAATTTGAACAATAATTGAGTGTAGTTATGTGGACCTTTAGAGATCAACAAGGATGGGAGTGTGGAGATTTGGGATGATGAGATACTCTCTCTCCGTTTCTCGAGGTCTGCTCTCCAAGCAGATTCTTCTCTATCAGCCTGAATCCTGATTTTTTTTATTTTTAGTGATTTTTCTGCAGAATGAATTTTTCAAGAAAATTTTATTTTCATTTCATTTGATTGAAAATTTTATAATTCTTTATTGGATTTTTATTTTTAGATATGGTTTTTTTAATTGTTTTAAATTTCATTTTATTCATGGGTGCAGAAATGATTTCGAAGATTCTTCAGATTTCATTCGAATAAAACACACCTCTTGGCCTGCTCCACGATGATCTGCTTCTGGTTGTCATCCGTCAAAAACATGACAGCCGCTGACAGGTCCCAGTCGCTCTTCTTCAGAATGATGGAAGCGGCCACGTCATCAATGTGGGAGATCTCTGACAGCTGTCTGCATTTCTCCTTGTGATCTGGCGGGAGAGTGTCATCCTTTTTGGAGGAGGTGAAGGCACCCCTGGAGCGGTTGACTGTCTCCTGACTCGACTCGTTTTGTCTGCTGAAAAATGTCAATCTACAATGGATTCTACAATGAGATGGGTCGTGAATAATTCATATTTTTATACCAGACGAAATCTCAGCATCAAAAATCTATAACGAATAAAAAACAATTCAAATATAAATAATTAAAATTAAAAATCCATCAATAAAAAACTTGAAATTTCCATTTTCAGATAAAAAATCAGAAAAATCACGTCTGTAGAGAAATCGTCGGGTTGTCTGGCAGCTCCAAGGATTTGATGGTTCTGCCTTCATCATCAATCTGTGAACCTCTGACACTTATCCTCAAATCTTCCAATTTTCCATCAAATTTCGTCAGCAGCGTACCGATCTGGGCCTTCAGGGAGGATATTGTGTCATCTGTGACGTCAGTTACGTCGTGTGGTGATATCGCACCTGTCATGACGGAAATTTCCATGAATTCTGGTGTGGAATTCGTGACGAGGTTCTCTATTCTTATGGTGGAAGCGACGGGGCGTTTTCGGCCGTGTGTTGCTATTTTTGCTGCAGATGCATCCTCGCATTTTTCGCAGAAATCTTGGAGCAGATTTAAGCCCCTGTAAATGCGTCTGCGACGGTTCTGGGTGTCTTGTTCGAAACTCTCGGCATTTTCTTCTATATAACGCTTGTAGATGTCAGATGTCAATTTGACAGGTCCTGTCACTCACGCTGAGGCAAATCTCCACAAAAAGTTCTCTGGAGCGTGCGTAAACTGATGAGGAGCTGTACATATGTAATTGTATCAAGAATTTACTCGCTTCATTCACGACCTATAACACGTCAATATCCCCTATGAAATCTCCATGAAATTTCGTGAAAATTTCTATAAAAAATGCTGGAAATTTCGTGAAAATTAAACTTTCAGACCTCCTCGTCTCTGTTATCCATGATCAGGCTCCACAGCCAATCATACCCGCTGACGTCGTACTCATACACCTGTTAGACCTGTCAAAATCACGTCACCATGACATCCATATATCACCTCATACTGTCCGGTTTTTAAAGATGCTCCGATCTTACTCTCTCGCACACCGTTGATGATGAAGTATTTTTCGAAGCATCTGAAACATGCGATCGTCGCAGATGCGGGGCTTATCTTGAGGATTTTTCCGAGAAAAAGAAGGGACGCGTTGTCGTCATCAATCGCAGCCTGGTCTGGTTCTTGAGCTTCTATAAACCACATGTAACCTGTATGAAATATCAAAAATCTCATCTACATCCGCCAACTTCAGATGCGTACGCAAATGAAGGAATGCGTCTGTCCATATAAAAGATGACATGCCACTCACCCATATTTAGTTCTTGATTTGTACAATGGTTACTAATGATCTCGTCCCACAGTGTCAGAAACCTGTCAATTGGGACACTTGAAATATTTTTCAAAAAGAAATCGAGAAATCTGACTCTGTACATAAGCTCCAGCGAAAAACTTATTCTGCCGTAACCTGAAATTATTAATTTTGAAGAAACTCTCGTTGTTGTAGATCCCCAAGAAATTTCGGAGAAGCTTCGAAGAAATCCCGTACCTAATACGCAAAGGTCGACATCGTCGGGAGATATGTCATCGTGGATCTCGAGGGACTCACGGACCGATTCTTTGTACCGTTGTAGATCGTCAAAAAATACATCCAATATATGATGACGTTCTTCCAGTGTCTGAACGAGTCATTTGACCGTTAAATATTCAAATGTTGAATTTTACCCTCGCAACGGTCCTGATGCTGTCTTCGTCCAGCATCTGTGTGTGTCCGTATGTTGCTGTAAAAAATAAATATTTTTGAACTGTTATCTCATTTGGCTCGTTGTAGAAAGATCAATTACTAAGGATTTCCACAAAAATAAAAAATACCTAAAATATGTCCGATCAGATCCCAACAGAAGGCAACGGACCTGCCACCATCAATTCTCCCATTCGAATTTCAAATCCCAAAAATGGCGGGAAAAACTCACTTTTGTCTCCTGATGTATCCTAAGAGATCCTCAATCCATTTATATCTAAAAGGCTTGAACGCTTGTTCCCTCACTAATTCAATGACAATGACTGCCGCTTGTTGTGATATCTACAACGGTCAGAATTTTTTTTGATCATTATTTTAAGATTCAAGGGAAAATTTTTCCGGAAAGAATTGAATACCTGAGAAATTTATCTATTTATTTTTTGCTAGAAAAATAAAAAAGACGAAAAAATTTCAAATTAAAAACCGGTTTGCGCCACCATTTTTTATAATAAAAATGTGGTGAATTTAGATGTCTCACCTCAACTGGTGTCTGCCCGTTCTTGTCTAAAACCAAATCGAGCAGATGATTCATGAAGTCAATTCTGATCCTGATATCATGGGCATATTTCGTGATATCTCTGGACAGAATGAGAGTGTTGTAGTTGATGGATGACGCGGGCATCTCTTTGAGCCAGATCAAGATCTGCATGAGGTGGGAGATCTGTAGATCTCCTGATACTTCTCCCAGGACCTGTCAAAAATGTCAGAATGACAGATTCACGTGAAATTTATTTCAGAAAAATCTTTTGATGATCCAATCTACAACGCATGATGTCAAGACATCACATATGACGTCATAACCCCACCTTGAATACGATGCTACTGAAAGCCTCGTGTACAGTCGTACCACAGATCCAGATCTTGTTCAACTGGTCCTGGGACAATCTGTTATATCTGGACATCAATGCGATCACGTGACCAGATCTCCTCAGTAGTTCGTGGTGTGCTGAAGGACCGTATAATTGGTCTATCAAATGGTTGCCATTTATCCATTCGATTAACGCTTCATCCGTAATTCTTCGACTATCCTGTATTTTATTATTTTTATGATGACAAACGTGGCAAAAAATTCTGATAGAATTTTTTGTGACAAAAAATATCTTGGCGCCACATGTCATTTTCAAATTTTGAAGAAAGTCTTGCCTTCTGGAAGCTGGGACCGTAAGTTACGTTAGATGTAGATGAAGTCCGGTGCAATCCCTTCACATTATTCCCTATGATATCATTAATGACATTGAGTCCGTATATCCTCTTGTCAAAAATGGCCGACTGGAAGCATTGCAATGAAACGGTCAGTTGTAGATCCTCTAAAACTTCTAATGCGTAAGAGAACCCCCGTGTGTCTTCCACGATTTTTCCGAGAATTTTCAGTGTCATTTCGAATTCCTCCTTGCGGAAAAACTTGATATCTTCCGCTGTCAAACTTGACATCCTTATCTTGACGCATTCGCAGATGCGATCGCAGAATTCTCGCTGTTTTGAGGGGACCCAATATTCGTGGTTTTGGATTCCCCAGAACAAGTTCAGTATGCTGTTGATCACGGTAACTACCGTCTTCGCATCTTCCACTCTTGTCAACAATTCCAGCAGTGAATCGAACCCTGTAGTATTTCAGAAATTTTTTCCAAATTTGAAAAAATTGTCTAGTTTGCTGGTAATCTTTGTCCATATTCTGTTGATTTGCGGCTTTAAAATGATGTAAAATCATAATGGAATTATTCTACTATGGATTTTTAATGAGACTTTTATTCATTTTTGGCTTGTTTTTTTTTGCAAAAAAATTGTGAATTAATATTTTATATATTTTTTTGGCATCATTCAGTAAAAGCATTCTACTCTTCATGAAGCCAAAATGTCTTAACAAACATAACATAAAGAATAAATACCTCCATCTTGTCCAAATCTGTTGAGCATCTCTACTAATCTATACGAAGGCCATTTATCCTCCTTTCCTCTAGCAAAGATCTCCCCCTTGATCTGGTCATCTACAACGCTGTTTGGCCTCAATCTCATCTGCGTAAAGTGGAAATTCTTGTCGGGGTCAAAAACTTCTGACAACACGTGAAGAGCGGTGACGTGGTGCTGTTGTAGATCTTCCTGTGCCAGGTTGATTGTAGTGAGGAGGAGGGGTTGTATGGTGTCGGCGAGGGGGTCTGAAAATCTCTTGTTCATGATCTACAACAGTCATTTCGTATTTTTTAAAATTGTGAATCGGTAGTTTTGCATCATGACACGTTAATTCACGTGAATTAACGTGAAATCGTACCTGTTTGATTATTTTTGGAAGAGCCGTATATCTCAGATGATTTGCATGCTCTGCCGGAAACAACCCAGCTCGCATCTCTGAAATCTGCGACATGATGATCTCCACACACCCAGGAGTTCGTGGATCTACAACGCGTATCAGTATTTTCCGGGAAATTTCGGAGAATATTACCTATGGTGATGGTGTCTTCGGCATAGATAAGATCCCTTCTGACATCTTGCATATCCATAGGGGGTTGTTGCTGTTGTATATTGTCGATAATCTTCCCGGCATCTGAACTTGTACGGATGAGCGAGTTGGAGCTGGAATTACGCAGAGTTGTAGTCTGGGGTTTTGAGACCTGAAAATCACATTAAATTACGTTTTTTTTGCTGAAATATTAAAATGATCTGAAGTTTGGAAAGTAGACTTTGTGTTTGCACAGCGCGTGATTTTACGTGATGTCTTTAAAGAGTGAAATGAACATGATACCTCATCTGAAAAGGAATAATTTTGGACTGCTTCTTGGCTGAAAGTACGACTGACGGAGGCAACTTTGGGTTGATTATTTGAATTTGCCATTGTGTCTGTTAAGACGTCAGTCGTAGATCATTTTAATTTAATCATCTGTTTTCAAAGATGATGTTTGGATTGATTTTTCATGATATACATATACGTACTGAAGCTGGATGAGCGTGAGACTGTTGAGTGCTGAGAGGATTGACTCTGTTTGTCCTCCAAGTTCTTGAGTGTGTCCGAACCTCTCTATTTTGAATTAGATGAATAGTTTAGAAACTGCTCACCAGATCAACAAAGTCAGACGGATTTGGTTGTTGTGTGTCTGTGGCTGCTGAAAAATTGCCCTCTTCGAGGGAATTGGCCAACATATCACTCAGAATGTGGAGGCTACTCCTATCTTTGACCTCTTTCAACGGGCCGATAGGACCGGCGAGTGGACGGCTGCCATCCCCACTCATATTGATTCGGTCGTAATGGTGTCCTTAATCCTATAATTTATGAAAGAAATTTTAAACACACAGTGTGCCGGCGTAAAGCTGTGATCGAGTGCTGCCGAATGGGTGTGATGATAATGAATGTGTTTGAGACCGGAAAAAAATGACCAACCTGTTGTCCAAGTCCCACGCTGGAGTTGGGTGAAAATGTGAAGTATCACCGTTTCAAACCCATAGTCATTCACACAATAACTTCCGTAAATTTCTGATAGAGGTACAAAAAATCTGTGAATTACTGAAAAAGAAACGACTTCATGATCTTATTCCTGTGATACTTGCAAAAACTACATCTCCTCACTGACGTGGAATTAACATGCGCACTGCACAGGGTTTGAATTGCCTCCACCTTGTGCCTTTAAGGCAGGAGTGCTCTTGTTGTTCTACAGCCAAAAATGACATGCCCAAAGAAAAGTGATGTCAATAAGACGTGAGGAACTTGTAAGAAATGCCTGCAGCCGGCATTAAACTCTGTGTCTCATTATGATATCCCAAATTCGTTCTTATTTATTATCAGGGTGCATTGTGTGAGCAGCGCAAAGACCGGTCGGCAGACCGGTTCTCGAGACTTCGGCATCTACTGATGCCAGATGTCTGGCCATTGGGGACCACAGTTCTCCCGTGTGAACAGACTCTGAAACACGACGGAAGGTTGTGTCAAGACCGGTCTGCCTTGTTCCGTCTGCTGGGGGTCGGGTGCCGGCCCGGGAAATCTGAAATGAATGTCGATTGTCGACGTTTTTGAGGACCCTTCCCGAGGTGTACACTTCCGGATTTGTAAATTACCCCTAGATTTTGTTCAAGATTGCCGCGGTAATGTCATTCATGACCCCTCACGGTAACTGACGTGTTTGACTGGGGTTTCGAATCTCTGTTGATGCCTCGTCATCAGGAAAGATTCTCGTCAATTCGCGAAGAAGAGGATTTGTGATCGAAGCTCATAAACATTCACACCACAACAAACACAATCATGAGCCAAACCACAACTATCCACCTCAACCCCAAAGAAGAAGGGTCCGACAATCAGGTAACTCTTGGATTTCAATCAAGGATGTTGAGTTAAGTACAACAGCACCTCAACGAACTCGGTCTTGTCGGTGCGCCCTGGCTGGAACAGTTGGAAGGAGCACCTCAAAAATGGAGATTCGTTGAGCCACAAGTCGAAAATGCCACCGCGTTCCTCAAGGCGTGCAAGGAGGCAGAACCTTCTCACCCCGGAGTGCGTTACGTCCCCCAGGACTTTGCTTGTTCTATAGCCAGCATGATCGTCCAATTAGGCCAAGGTCCTGAATCATTTGAGATTGGACTTGCGGAGGAGATGGAGGAGACAGAGTAGATAAAGGGAGGAGAGCACCCTAATGCAGTTTTTTTTTTCGAGCAGGAATGTTTGGCAAATTGCTGTAGCCTGGTGCCAGATTTTCAATATAATCTTCTGTTGAAGACAGTAATGATACAACAATGGACGCATGTTGAACATACCAATGCAAGGGACGTGACAGGCTCAATTTTTTGAGATGCTTGCAGCCTTGGGCGCGGCGAACTGAAGAGGCCTTTTTATTTTGAAAGACACCTGACAGCGCGAAATGATTTTCTCGAATTTTTATGTGACGTTATTTAATTACAACACCCTATCAAATAATACTTCGCATGAACAGAAGAGATGGCAGAGCGACAGACTAAGCTCAGAAAGATAGACAAGAGCGTGGATGGACTCGAAACAAATGATCAGCTGAAACTATTCAAGACCATTTTGAACAGAAGCAAATCACCAACAGCCATTTTCTCCTCCACAGAAGACACGATCTACCTCTCATACGTGAACCAAGCTTTCAGAAAGGATGTGGGATTCTCAAAAGATACGACGGGATGTTTTGGAAGACGCAAGAGCATTGAGGTCAAGACGGGATGGACTTCTCCAGTTGACAATGAAGGCTGCTTATCACAAGAATGGTGGAATGATGTCGCCGAAGTGCTCGACGGCAACAACATCACCCGGAGATTTATGGCCCTCAAAGAAGTGGAGAACATTCTTTTGGATGTATCCTATGAAATCATAGAAGAATTAGAAACCAGATTTGTCTTGATGACTTGTGTATCCTTCCCACATAAAACACCAATTCGACACAACATGAAACCATTGCCACTGGATGAGCAGCAGTTCTACCAAGATTGTGTAAGACGATCATTAGACGATCGTTGGATTGTCACCCAATAATGTCCTCCAGGTGGAGAACACTAGTGCTTTTCAACAATGGACCGAAGTGAACGAGGGTACAGGGGATAGTAGATATCTTCACACCTCTGAATGTTTTGCCAAAGAGTTTTTTCAATGCAGTGAGTGTTGATTTAGAATCCATTCATGATTGATGTACATGTAAAATACTTTGTGCAGACAAAAAACACATACAAAGCTGTTCTATGATGGATGATGACGTCATCATCAATCAATCTCATATCATACAGAACCCGAAGAGATTAAGATGAAATGGATGGTGGAGGAGGAACTATTGTCTAAAGAGAAGATAGAGAAGACAAACAGGACAATCCTGGCAGATGTGCCCATCGGATCCTCTAAATCTCTCAATATGTGCTTCTATTTCCCCACATTAGGTGAGAGATCATTCTGATCACGTCTGCTACGGCCTCAAAAAGAGAAGAAACCAAAAGATGACATAGTCTTTGGTAAAAGTAACTTCTAGAGCAGCCTCTGTGTGTTGTTACTTCAAAAATTACATGCAGCCAGATGATTTACCGAAAATTCCAGGAAAATACCAAGACCTCATCGGTGTCTGCCGCTGCATCGGCGCCATGGATAGATCAACACGTGTCATGCTGACACCTGAAGAAGTGTCAAGGTGTCAAGACGTGTCATACATTTACGCATACACGATCAACACGACGAATGAATCTACAATGGAGAGTAAAGGCGGGTACAATACCGACTTTAAAGACTTCTTCAACATGGCACCATCACCTATGGGCCTCGGTCAGTTGTTAATTTTATTTTTTTGTTTTATTCATATTATTCTATTACTTTTTTTATTAAAATGAAATTTTTCACATTTTTAATAAAAATGAAAAAAACGAAGACAAAAAAATAAATAAAAGAAAAAATTGATTTTATTTTGTTATTGACTCGTTGTAGTGGAAGTACTAGATTCAGAGACAGTGTATTTTCATATGGTAAACAGGTCGCTCTCACAATCGTTTTACGGCTGCGAACCCGAAGAAATCCTCTCCAAAAAATCGAGTAATTTCCACGAAATTTCCGTTCTCACGAATTTCTCGTGATCTTTCCCCGACTTTTCTGAGAAAATTCAGGTGAGCTGACTATGACAAGTAAAGAAGATGTCTCGAATTGGATCCGCAATGTGCAGGATAATTGGGATGAGGGAAAACAAATCTCAATCTTCTCATCGCGGAATAAATTCATGAATAATGAGATATCATACCAAATCTCTGCAAAGAGGGTGGAAAGAAACATCTGGCTCTTTGTACAAGTTGACATCACCACGCTCAAGTGTCACCAAGGTGAGATCTTCTGAAATCTCGGTGAAATTTCGTGGACGTGAAGGTCTGGAGACTTTGAGTTTCGTTGAAAGATCGGAGAATTTTTTTGACATATTCCAGATAATCTGGAGAGCACTGTACAGGAGAGGACGAGTCAACTGACAGAAGCATTGGAGATTAAGACCCGGTTCTTAGCCACCATGTCACACGGTACATTCATCACTCTTTAGTATTGCAGGATTCGGTCGGATTCCCCAGTTCTAATGAACACGTTAATTACCGAGATTTTCACGGTGATACGGGGAATCTGACCGAACTCTGCAAAAAATATTTCCATTTAAAATTTTTTTCTGGATTTTCCCAATAAAAATTTGTGGTGTTTTTTGCATCTTTTGGTAGCTCCGCAAAGCAAGATTTATTCTGTTTATGCCAAAAGTCCACAGAAAGGTTACCAAAAACAACCCAGGATTACATTTTGGCGGCAAAGACGCAAAGCAAACACAATTTGATGCAATTTTAATGCCACCATCTACAACTATGTAAATGAGAAATTGTCACGAAAATTTGTTACTGTGGAAGTTTGATGTTGCCAGAGATACGAACACCCATAGCTGGTCTGATCGGGTGCCTGTCACAACTGTCGTAAGATTCCCACGATGTCGCATCTGACACATGTCAGGAATGACACGAATATGTCAGATGAAGACAGGGAAATGATCAGGATCGGACAAGCTTGCGGAAAGCAACTGCTGCTCATCACGAATGACGTGTTGGATATATCAAAAGTAAGATATCACGATCAGAAAAACGACAAGATTCGAAGAATCTTCCTGCGTTGTAGTTTCCCACAGATATGTGGAACACAATAAAAAACTCCTTGACTGCGAAATATATATTTTTGTTTGGTGCAACTCTTACTATTCTATCAATTTTCTGCTAAAAATAGAATAATACAAAGTAATCTTAATACGTAAATGTCTTGCGGAGACTTCCAAACGTTTCTTACACCGAAAAACCGACGAAATTTCAGATCGAATGTGGAAAGCTAATCTTAGAGAGGAGACAATTCGATCTACAACGAATGGTTGAGGAGTGCATGGAGCAGGTCGCGTTTCAATCCGATGAGAAGGGGTTGACCCTCATCCTCGATTCTGACGTACCGTTTCATTTGAATGTGACCACCGACGAGTGTAGATTGAGACAGATTATTACGAATTTATTATCGAATTCTGTAAAGGTGTGTTTTTACGCTGTTCTTCGCGTAAACTGACGAGAATTTTAGTTCACGTCAAAGGGCGAAATCCAATTGACCGTCCGTGTACAAAATGAAAACTCGCCGAATTTTCCGGATCATTTGAGACTTTATTTTTCCGTCCGAGATACCGGAGTCGGAATTCCGAAGGAATGTCAGGAGCAATTATTCCAGCCATTTTTTCAAGGCGACACATCCACCACCAGAAAATACGTGAGTTTTCCACGGAATTTCGCGGGGAACTGAAAGTGTACAGGGAGGGACCGGATTGGGGTTGTCGATTTGTCGACGATTATGCCAGATGATGGGTGGTGACATCAAGTTGACAGATGACGAACCCGGCTGTCATTTTTGCTTCGATGTTTTGGTGGAGAGCAATTTCCCAGAAAAATCCACAGAAAATTCGCCGATTTTTCTGGCCAGGAATGCGCTGCTCGAGATGAACGAGGTCAGTTTTTTGTATAAACTTTTACAGATTTTCAAAATAAAAAAAATTTGCTTCATCAAATTTAAAATATTTTTATTGACTTTTGTTAGAAAAATATGTTTTAACAGAAGTCAATAAAAACTGACAATTTATTTAGAAATCCAAAAAGACTGTGGTCGTCATAGAGAAAAACAAAAATCAAACACAAGCCTGGGCTCACGAATTCGAGATGCTCAATTTTTCGTGCCAGGTATTTTCCTCTCTCGAGGAATTAGAACAAGAACCTTCTTGGGATACTCTGGGACAGCTTTACGTCATTTCCCGGAACGAGAATACTTCCGGGCATATTACGGAGAAATTAAAAAGTCCTGTACACGTCATCAACTCGGACAAACAGCTGAGGCGTGATGACGTCATCATGTTCTTAGACCGCTACTTTTTGGAAGGGAGGTCCGAAAAAATGGCGGGAAAACCTGTGGAATTTTCTCCCAATAATGTGAGGGGTCTGAGGGTGTTGCTGGCGGAGGACAATGAGTTCAATCAAGTGTGTAGATTTCATTGAAATTTCGAGATTGCTGAAAGCACGTCAGAAAATCTTTGCGAGGATGTTGAGAAGTATGGAGATAGATCTAACTATCGTCGACAATGGGAAGCGGGCGGTCGACGAAGTCTCCAAAAACGACTATGACGTCATCTTGATGGATTGCATGGTCAGAAATTCGGGTGTATAAAAAAAAATGACACTTTGTAGATGCCAGTGATGGGAGGTGTAGAGGCGACACAATGCATCAGACAGAAGGGTAATTCACCAAAAAAACCGATCATTTTTGCTCTGACTGCGGACACGATGCCTGAGAATCGCAACTTGTGCTTAGAAGCTGGGATGGATGACGTACTCTTGAAGCCTCTAACACAAGGGCAACTGCTGGACGCTCTCAGGAGATGTGTGAAAACAAAGACATGACAATCTCTTTATTAATTCTCAATATTGACAAATTCTGGTAAAAATCTGGTTAACACATTTGATTTGAAGACCAAAGGGTAAACCATGATGCCCAATGCACCTACCATCAAGTAGTCCTTCTGGAACTAGAGATTGCAGGAACACTTTTCAGAACATTTTCAGAACATTAACTTATTTTTATTATGAAGTGTCACATAATAGCATAAATTAGCTCAAAAGATAGCATTTAAAAAACAACATATAGGTTGTAATTGCAATAATGTGTTGATTTATATTGCTAACAGAAATAAACTCTAAATACTGTTGCAGAACATTGTCTGCAGAACAGGGGTCTGTTCTGGGACAGTTTTTCAGCTTTATCTCTTTTACAACTATATATCTCAGTTTTATTACTCTTACTACCTATATGTTGTTTTTAAAATTCTATCTTTTGAGCTCAGCTGTACCATCCTGTGACATTTCATAACAGAAATAAAGTAATGTTCTGAAAATGTTCTGAAAAGTGTTCCTGCAATCTCTAGTTCAATCTCGTCTGCTTTGACATATATATGGTCAATTTGTGTGTATGTTACATTATCATTTCGCATTTGCCTGTATTAGTATGCTTTTGGATGAAAGTGTCTGAATGCATCTAAATAACCATATTTAGTGAGTGTATTGAGGAATTTATTGTTTTTTGAGTCTGATTATCTGCATGGTTACCATGTAGTCGGTGTTGTATGACTTCCATTCGTTCAAATCT
>MZNV01002062.1:0-28968 GCA_002081555.1 Protostelium mycophagum | reverse complement strand
GATTCCTCTGACGCCGTCACAACTACTCAAGATGGAAATGCGGAATCATGGTGTGAAATCTTGGTACCTCTTCGCTTTGAGACCGAGGAATTAGACCATCCACCTTGAGATAAAAGAAGCCCACATCTCTACAAGCAGTGTGCAGTGACTCTGCCACCTTCTGCTTCGCCTCTACAAAGCATCAAAACTTGTTCATATGTTTGCTTCTTATCATGACTGATCATCATCACCAGCAGTGGAGTGAGCATCAAGATAGGGGGAGATGTCTATAATGGGCAAGGTTGGGAGAACCATCGTGGCTTGATCGATGTTGGATGAGCGGAAATAACCGGAAGAAAGACATCAATCTTTTCCTGGAAATGTGAGACCTGCGGAAAAATTCGTCTAAAAACACACGACCTCAAAAGCTCGCACGTTAATTCCACGTCAGTTACCGCGAGCAAACTTGCCACAGCTGAGGATACTTTTTAAAATACGATAAAAATCTCATTGGAAAATAAAAAATAAAAATATTTTATTTATTCAAGTGATCCTTCTCCATTGTTTCTCCATTTCTCCAAGATGATCTGCTTCTTTCTTTCTTCCGTCCCGTGGGAAGATCCTGGTTAAATATTTTTATTTATTGCTTCTCCATTTCTCCAAGATGATCTGCTTCTTTCTTTCTTCCGTCCCGTGGGAAGATCCTGGTTAAATATTTTTATTTATTTACCCACATTTAATTTTTTTCATAAAAAAATGAATAATTTCTTCGATCGGAAGTTCGCATTTGTCCCGATTTTAATATTTTTGGTTAAAAAAAAATTTTTATTGTAAAATCTTACGTCGTAAAGTCCAGTGGGTCATGTCGAGGTGGGCGATTGTTCTCGGGTCGTCTATCAACAATCTGAATAGATGGAAGTGTTCTGCCGCTCATCAAATATTCGACCGTGATAGAATTCAGACGGACGCGCTTGTCATCTAAAATGATCTTGACACACTGAAATATGTGAGTGTTTTATTTTATTGTCGGTGGTTGTAGATGCTTGTACCAAAGAATATTTGTGTTGATTTATATATTTATTATTGAAATATAAATCACAAACAATTCAACAACATTACGAGTGTGATTTTACCTTGTGGAAATTGTCATTGAATGATTCAGGGTGCAACAAGATGTGAAGCATCTCCTCTGTTGGCTTGGCGTTCTTTTCTTTCAACAGGATCTGAATGGATCAGCTTTATTTCACCTTAAATTTTATTTCAGTGCATTTTTGTGAGATTTTACAGGTTCACTTTTGTCAAAGAGACACCAAATACTGAATAGTACTCGTTGTTTTCAAATTTACAAAGCTTTTAGAACACAACCATTATCTACCTGTAACAATTTATGGTGACCATTTGCACCTGTGAGAATCAATCAGATAAATGAAAAGGTAGTATAGATATGAGATATCTTTGATGACTCACACACAATCTCCAGGCACCTCTGCAAGTTGGCCGACTGATTCAATCTTTCTTCGCGTAGCAAAGTGGACACGGCATCACATTTGTTCAGTACACACATGTATTCTAGATGTGTGTGTGGTAACTGGCTCTTCACTTGTCTCTCTTGCAAGTATTCCTGGATGATGTTGTACCAGGTTTTACAGACGCGCATGCACGTGCTCCATATTGTGCTCGGGATGTGGAAATTCCCGAGTGTCAGAAGTAAAACGGATCTCGCCTGAATGATTTCAATTCTTGTGCATTTATTTCAATTCTTGTGAATTTTATAATTTTTTTCAAGTGAATAGATGTGTTGTGAATATTAGAATATTATCAAGTGTATTTTGTGTCGCGAAATGGATGAAAATAGCAGACCGCTTGTTATGCGGCTTTTCCCCACAACCAACGGTCTTCTAATGTTTTTTTAATACTAGAAGACATATTTGCTGGTGATCTGCAAAAAAAAGATTAATATACAATCTTGCAAAAACAAACACTCATCATCAATATTTCAACACAAGTGCAAAAGAAACACTCACGTATGCATAGCCAATAGTGTCCTTGTCGCACTGTTGAAAGAGGTTACTCTGGTAGACTTGTTGTTCTTGTATTGCATCTACCCATTGTGGCTGTTCTACACTTGGAATCGGTTTGTACTCGATGCTCACCACTTGGTCTATCGGGACCCCGACAATTGACCCCGATAAGTCTGCGTGGCTTGTTAGTCTTAAATCTGCGATCTTGATATGAAGTGCGCAGAGAATTTTATCGGGCAAGAAGTTCGGAACAACTCCGCTGTACCTTTTATCCTCTATCACGGTAATTACCGTGAGCTCAAAGAATCTAACCGAATTTTGCAGTGGAGCTTTTGTCCCACAATAAGATGTATTCATGCCCACCTTGAAGGTCAATATTGTGATCTGGGTCTTTATCTGTCTGAACATCCAATGATCTCTGATATAGAGTCTGTACATATGTCAATCTCCTGACAGGAATATGTCATTTTGCTATAAACATATCGGGATATACTAATATCAGAAATATCTCCTTGTTAATTTTTTGTTCCAACAAAAAGGTCTTTGGGTTTATTTTATTGTAAATGAAAGCAGTCAAATGTATTTACAGCGAAATAAAAATGTTGTACAAAAATCTGTACAGGTATTATCTTCCAATAAACGATTTGTTTCATTCATAGCATTAAAGAGTGTGCATAAAACACCCATAATGAATACTCACTTCCTCGATGGTATCCTTCACGATGAACCGAATGACACTTGTCTCTTTAGTCTGTCCGATTCTGTGGACCCGATTGAACGCTGAGTGAATGAGCATCTATGCAAGAATCTCGGATTTATTTCGCTAAAAATAGTAAAGTATATTTTTGTTGGTTTTTTGGCGTTTTTGGGGGAATTTTGTTGGTTTTTTCGAGTGAAAATCGACAAATCTTCTGGTGTTTTTTGTGCATTTTTGGTGATTTTGTGGAGTTCACAAACACTGAATGCATAACCGAAACCCAGACCATGCTCATCTACAACTCCGTCTACAATCGTGAAACCCACCTTGCTTCTCAACACCAGGCTTGAGTGTAGGTTCTATGGATAGTACATAAGTGGCCTCCACAAGGTTCAACCCGTTGGCGCCGGCAGCGTAAGGCATCAGCAGGGCAGACATACCCTTCTCTAAAAATGTCTTGATCTGCTTCTCTGTCACCTATGAGGGTCAGATGGAGGATCATGTGTTGATTGATCATGTGAAGGATGATGTACCTTCTTTGCCTTAACACAGACACTCTTGACTGCTTGTTCTTTGAGGCGCTGTTCATTATTTTAGTTGCGAGAAGTCCATTTTTCGGCGCGAAATGTAAGTTTCAAAATTCAAATGCATCATTCAAAATACACCAAAAGATTTCCAAAACCACTGATATCTGCATTCTTTGCGGCAGAGTCACCGCCACACTTGTTATAACCTCATTTTACGTATCTACCTCATGTAGCAGCTCCAAAGTGTCCACAAATTCGGAGAATACGATCAGTTTAGCATGAGGCTCTTTCTTCAAAATATCGGATATCTCTTTATATACACACTCTATTTTCCCTCCAAGTCTGTAGCTGTCAGTTGCCATGGAATCGTGTTGAAATGTATTTTTATTTTTGCAGATTTTGGTATTTTGCGAAATAACAAAAGTTGGAGAAAAGCACAGTATTTTCAGGTTATAAATATTTTTGTTAATAATCTATGATGTTTTTTACTACAATCCGACAAGAATTTTACTTTTGAAAAAAACAAATAAAAATTTTTTTGTGCTGCTTTTGGTGGCTTGTAGATTTTCCACAACATAAAATTTTGTGGATATTGTAAGGGTAAAGTTGATGTGATTCTGTGATTGTGTTCACCCTGTTTGCCTCAGGTTAGCGCTGTTCTTGATGAGATACTCCAATCTTCCAGACTCTATCTTTAATAGTTGTCGTTGTTCGTCAATCAGTTGTTGCAACGCAACTATGTCATGTCAGAAACTTGTATTGCTTCCCAGTTGGCAGTGATGAACGAGTTTGCAACACGGTAATTACCGCAACGGAACAAAGTTCCGGCGTCAGTTACCGTGTACCGATTTCACTCGAATTAACACAAGACAATTCACCAAAAAACACAAAAATTATCTATTTTCAACAAGTTGCAGAAAAATCGTGTTTAAAATCACCTGAGTATTCAGTCTTCACATCTTTAGACACTTCGCTTTTTGAATGATCTTCTTGGGCCTCGCTCTCTGTCAAGAATTTGCTCATCGTCTGTTTTTCTCAACATATTTTTGAAATAAATTATTTCATGATCATTCTTTTTGGTTCAGATATTGTTGTGATTTTTTTTGCACAAAAAATCTTGTTTAAAATCGTAAATTGCAAAAAAATTTAAAATAATTTTTAATATCTAATCCTTACCTTCAACATATTTTTATATGACTTGGTGGCTATATCGGCAAAATAAATGGAGTCTTTCTCTGGAGCTTTAAAACCGAGCTGAAAATGATAAGAACATTATTTTTTATTATTTTATTTTATTTATTTATTTATTTTTATTTTTATTTTTATTTTTCGAATTTGAAGTGATTCTATTTTTGTTAGAGTTGTTGAAAATAGAAAAGATACCCCAACTAGCGGGCCACTCGGGGTTGTCTTGGACATTCTACAAGGTGGGCAGACTTATTCGTCAGTCTCGTTGATCGAAGATCGTTTGAAATTTAAATATGCCGCTTTCCCGCCAAAACCAGATTCGCAGCATATTTTCTTCATGCAGAAACATCCGATCTTTCTGATCTCTTGGTGATTTGTCAAAGTTTCATTCATTTCAAAACCATAAATCACCAAAAATTACTAGAAGTGCGGATCTTTGCGGCAGAGCCGCAGCACAAGAATCAACGCAATCCGTGGAATTTGTAGATGAGTACTGACCATATGATGTCTCTTGCTTTCCACACGTGTTACATTGTCCCAGAGACAATGCCATCTCTCGGTCAGGCAATATGGAGATCGCCTCACAATTATAATGTACTTGTCTGTCTTTGGCGATCTACAATAGTTGGGAAGTGATTACGTAAGTCTCACAAATGTCACGGAAAACTCGCGGAGAATTCAAGTGGATATTGTTTGTGAAGTAATTGTTGTAATGGATCTTTGCGAATAAAAGTCGCAACCGTGTTTTGTATTATTGTTCGTGTTAACAGAATCACGGTTCGGAACCGTGGCCTTTCTCGGTAACTACCGCATAACCCCCTGGAATCAACTTTAATGAACTCACCTTACACACTCTCCGCAGGGAATCTGATGTTGTTGTATGAGTCATAAAGGTCAGCCACGGATTCTCATCTTGTGATTTATTTTTGCTGGCCAGAAATTTGTTACAAAAGGGGTCATTGTCCATATCCCTTGTGTGTTGATTCTGTCCTATTTAAATACAATACCGTCGAGATGTATTTTCATGCGACGCGCATCTTCTGGTGTTTTGAGGGATGTACAAACTTGATTCTATTTTTGGAAGCATTCTATTTTTTACAAATACCCATCGCTAAAGAAACCAAAATTACACTTTGACGGCAGAGCCGTATGCATAGACTTCACTTGACAATATATAAAAAATAGTTACATTCATCTTTTGTTCTGCAAGATCCTCCATTGCCTCCTCCCATCTATTCTTCTGCAGCCGCACCTGAGATTTTTCATTTTGCTGCAAGATGCGTCTTCTGGTGGTCTTGATGCATTTTTCGCAGATTTTTCGCAGATCTTTCGCGGATTTTTTTGTGATTGCCGTAACCCTTCAAAACCGGTAGGACGCAACGCTGCAGATACAAATTGAAATCATTCGAGTAATACCTGTTCTCTCAGTATGTCCGCTGCGAAGGCTTGTAGATCTACACTGGAACACAATGAATCGTGTCGGATTCGGACCATATTTTGGCCCAAAAGCCTGGCGAGGCGTGTTTGTACTGCATACATCTGGAGGTGGTTTTGCTGAAGCCGTGAGATTTTATTGAATTCAATCATTTAAAATGGATAAAATCTTTGAACGAAAAATAAAACATGCATCCGCCGATATCGTTCCACAATAGAAATTTGGACCAAGTGTATTGTGGCTCGCATTCACCACAAATCACCAAAAAGATTCAATATATATTTAGTGTTGTGAAACAACGCCGCGATTCAACGTATCCGAGACAACTTCAATAACAGAGACTCTATAGAATTAAAATACCTTCTTCAGTTGATTCGTGAAGAGACTCTCTCTGTATATGATGTCGGCATAGATCTGTCTGGCCGATTTGTGGTCACCGCGTGATACCAGATCTTTTGCCAATAGTTGCTCGTACTTGATCAATTTAAAAATGATCTGATGGTGTCAGAACAAAATACTTTTAAACTTTGAATATAACAGAATTTGCAAAATATGATTTTAATTCTTGAGGTCAGAAGAAAAAGCAAAACGCATCCTCACGGAAAAACTCCGGAGACACAATGATCACAACTTCACAGAAATCACCTTTTCGCAGTCCGCCTTGTGCATCTCGATCAGCTGCTGCAACAGCGGGTCGTTAACGTTATCCTCTATATGCTCTGGGTTTATTCCAACTCTCCTCAATGAAGTCAGATGGTTATCTGTTACTTTATCTGCCAGCATGCTCCGTAGTTTTTCGTATTTGAAACGTTCCAACACGTTCAGTTCGGTGTAAATGATTCTGGAAAATGTCAGGTTGTAGAGAGGATGTGTCCGTACTTGTGTGTCTGTGGGGGGATGTCTACGTCTTTCTCTATGGATCTCTTGGTGTTGCGCCACATGAAGGGCCTCAAAGCTTCCACCAATCTTCTCTACATATTTGTGAAAAAAAATAAATCAAATATGGAACATAAAATAAAATAGATATTTTGTGAATAAACTAAAATAATTACCTCTCCCAGCCTTTTTGCCTCTTCATCACGAGTTTGTGAGATGAGATATTCCACAGACCTGCGATATCTCAACCTCTTGCCAAGATATCACACCTACCTCAGCCACAGCTTCTTGTTTTTGTATGGAGGTAATTGCATGAATAACAATAGGCCGTATAGATCTCTGACTCCTCTTTGGATAGGTGTGCCGGACACGCACCATCTGTGGACGGCGGGGAGGAGTAGCGCCATTTTCGAGGCTTTTGCGGCAGTTGACTCGATCTACAACGAGTCATTTCATGCTCTCCGGTATTTTGTTGACATGGTTATTATGATTATTTTGTCATGATTTGCATGAATAATTGTCATGAATAGTGACAAAGAGAATGATGTGATCACCATCTGGCATTCATCTAAAACACAACGGTACCATATTACACTCAACAATGGTGTTGTCGCATAATGATATTCTTTCTCATATCTCCTAGACCCGTTGGAAACCTACGATGACGTCATCACTCTGGGTTCCAGGTTCGATCCCTCCCACTCACATCTTTCCTCTGAAGGTCTTGTTGGAGGATCTCGTATGTGGTAATTACGATATCATATTCGACCAACTGCTCAGGCGTAATCATTTGTTTCGCAATCCCCTTGTAGATCAATACTTTCAGCTCTTTTTCCTGGAAATTTCAGATGAATCCCAGGTCGTGTGACTCACTTTGACGTGTCGGTCCAATTCTCTGGACCATTGATGTTGTATAGACAGGGGGCATATGACGAGTGTTGTCCCGCTCATTCTGGGCTCTTCTTTAGAGAAGTCAATACAATCTTTACAGACTGTCTCCTCAGTCTTTGCTGTTGTAGATGAATATCCTGATCGTGATATCTCGTTACGTACAATTACAACGGACACATTTTCCAGGAACGACTATGATTGGTTTTTTTGGTTTAAATTTCTTGTTTGGATTCGAGATGATGCACGTGATCACTTCAAGTGTTTTTCCTGTATCTTTCAGACCAAATTATAAATAGAAAGTGTACACGACAGTTACGCACCCAATCCCATCTCATCTGCTAATATGCCACCCGTTGGGATATCTAATTGAGATATCTCGTCCAAAGAAACCTCCCCAGTGCAAAAATTGATCTTGAATTTGACCCCTCTGATTTTTTAATTATGGGAATTGTAGATGGACTCACTCTTCATCAATCCGCTCTGCCCATAGAGGGTTGATCATCTTCAAGTCATCGCTGTTCTCTCTCTGCATCATCCAATGGGCCGCCTCTAACTGATGCTTTTTCAATGATGTGGTGATGGACTTTGGTTGTTTTAATTGAGATATCTCGTCCAAAGAAACCTCCCCAGTGCAAAAATTGATCTTGAATTTGACCCCTCTGATTTTTTAATTATGGAATTGTAGATGGACTCACTCTTCATCAATCCGCTCTGCCCATAGAGGGTTGATCATCTTCAAGTCATCGCTGTTCTCTCTCTGCATCATCCAATGGGCAGCCTCTAACTGATGCTTTTTCAATGATGTGATGATGGACTTTGGTTGTTTTAGTTTCTGAACTTCACCGGGCATCATCTGACCTATAATGGTGAGATGGGAAAGAGGTCATGTGACTCACTTAGCAGTTCTTCCGGGTTGTAGATGGCTGTTTTCTCTCGAAGTTCCTTTTCGTCCACCTTTTATTTTATTATTTGTTTATTATTATTTATTTTAATTTCCAAACATTTAGATTCAATTTTGGCTCACTTTTATCCAGGAAAATTGAGGCTCTCGGTAGAGACGATACATCAAGGAGATGAACTGAGTACATTCCTGGCCATGCTTGATGTGTCTTTCTGTGATGCCAACCTGCAGCACTATCTCCTTCTCTACCAGCTCAAAGGTTACGTTTACAAAACCCTGCGCCACTTAGACCTCGAAATGTCATGATCATTCACTCTTTCTAAAAGATGGACCAGGGCGTCATGATCTTCGTAATCGCCCATCTCAAATGATAGGATTCGTTTCGGTTCTCCACCCTCTTTGATGAAGAGCTCTAATTTCTCATCTTTTGTAGTGTCGGATTTTTGTCCTTTTAGATAGTGAGAGCGGATCAGAATCGTCTGATACCATTCTCCTATCTGCTCTCATTATTTACCGAAACTCATCTTGTACTCACAGTCTTGGAGATGATCTTCTCGTCCCACGTGATTGGACATCTCAATTTTTGAAGAAGTAAGACAGTTTCTGACGCTGAAATGGCTGGGACCTAAGGTGATATGAACACTTGTACATGCGAATGCCTCACCCAGATCGAGTCATGCGTCTTGAATTCCTCTTCAATTTTAGATTTCTTGAGTGCCTTCAGTATACGCTCTTCTGCATGTTCCTGGGTCCTCTTTGTTTTTTGTGGCTTCTTTGAAGATAGACCTTGAATGAGATCAGCGTCGAAAGAAGTCGCATTAAGACGCTGTGCTCTTGTCAGCATGTTGTTGACTTTATCGACCGTGTGCCGATGAATGATCTCTTCCCGGAATGGTGCACATTACTTTCAAGTTGAAATTCGTCGAATTAAAATTTCATGTTTGTTTGCCCGCAGATCGCAGATTATATAATCCTGCGAAATGACAGAGACAATAAAATGTCCTGAAATTTCTAAAAAGATGTTGAAACTCTGTTATTTGGTTTATAATTTCTCATTTGAATTTTTGTGGCGACTTCTTTATAAAACACGAAAGATTGTAAGACTTGCAAGTCTAATTCTCTATCTTTTATTCTGGTAAACGTAGTACAGCTCCAATGAATTATCTAAAAACATTAGAACAATATTCCCTGGGCTCATTGGAGACTGTTACATCGATGAAACTCCAAAAGGAAGTGGAAAAGTGAATTCATCACCTCATTGTCTTCGGCGCTCTTTCGATCTGTCTGATTTCATAGAATCCCTTCTGATCTCTTCCAGTGTCTTTTTGCTCACAGCCTGGGCCTTTTTGTTGTCTACTTCGATACAGAAGCAGAATGATTCCACTTCTTCAGACCAAAAGTCATGTCCGTGTGAATAATCTGAAAAAATGAGATTCAGATGATAGGAGTTGGATTACCTGTCTTGTTCAATTCATTGAGGTAACAAGCGGTAGTATTGGCCCTCTTGCTCGATAAATCCAGCTTGTAAGTGGTGATCTTGACGAAAAGTTTCTCCGCATCAATTTCTTCGGCAGATAATGAGAAGGATGTGTCATCTCTAATGCACAAATTGACACACAATTTCTCTTCCTGGCATTATGAGAATGATGACTTGGTCTATTACACTCACTTTGATGTCAGCTGAGAAGTCGGCTGTTGATGTCTTTACTTCCGAAGAAGCGACTCGATCCTTCAAAAATGATCGCAGTGTATTAACTGCCTCGTTGATGTGTTGATTTCTTTGTAACTCGATTAATTTGTTGCGGTTGTCTTTTTCCTTCTGCACCGCCGGTCGTTGTTCTCCTTTGAAAAGTCAAAAAAATGTGGTTTTAAACATCGATTACCCTCGGGATGGCGAACTTGTCTTTTCTCGCGACCTGATGATCCCGTCATGTTCTTCGCTCTTTTGCTTGCTCACACTTGTGTATTATAATGTCCATCTCGTGGTCAGTGATTCGTTCAGTGAAAGTGATTTCCCGAATTATTTTTTGGAATTCTCATTTTTTTCCGTATTTAAATTGAACTTTTTTCTAATTCCAAATTACTCATTGTTTCCTGCACTTGCGAAAATCTAAATTAAAAGTACAATACTTTATTTCTATTCGTACAGTGTATCACGGAATGAAACCAAGACCCCATTTTCGTGCAAAAGTCATGGCGTCAGAACGGCTCGGGAGCCCGCTGTAAGACCGAGAGATGGATCTACTTTCAGATAAAGAAGGAGAGGGAGGTAGTGTTGTGTAGTTCTCTTCGAGGGCTTCGTCCGGCCCAACGGCATATGGACTTTTGGCAAAAGAGGGAGTGCGGGAGATCGTCCTGGGTATACCTGTCAAACATGTCAAATGACAATATGTACATCTAAAGGGGGACATACTCGGGGAGGGAGGTGGGGACATCCTGTCCCCGGTAACTAAGATTGCAGACGTTTTTCGCTGCACCACAAGAGGTTCGGTTAACAGTACAGTGTCCGTTTTTCTGTCCGGATTCAAAATTTGAAATATGATAATGGCGGTCACTCACACCACAGGATTCTCCTTGAAATAAGAGATGACTGAGTGTAGATCGTCAAAAATTCGGTTCAAGTCTTGGCTCTTAAACCATATCCCTTTCTTCCTCAAAACAATCGTAAACTCACGCTCGAGAACTCTGGGCTCTCTATATGGCTGCATAGATTTGAGTTCTCCTTGAAAGATACGGAATTTTGTCAAGAGTTTTGCTTTGTGTTTTCAAATGCAATAAAAAGTTCGCATTGTAGATTGACAGACACATCTTTGAAAATATTCCAAAAATACTTACTTGATTTTTCACACTCAAAGTGAAACTACCGATTCTGTCCGAAAACCGGAAGAAGAAGGTTCCAGCTGGGGAATTCCTCAGCAAAACGATTGCGCTGATAGCACTGACGTCTAAGAAATACGAGTGGCCCAATACGGAGCAGATATGGTCTAGAGTGAATCTACAATGAGTTATTTTTAGCCTTTGAAAATGTAAAGATTTGGTTCTACTATTTTATGTGCTATAAATCACACAATTAATATAGTCCAGATTTAGATTTTGTCCCCAAGAATAAAAATAATTCTGCAATTCTACACAAAAAACGTGACGCAAATACCACCGTATGTACCGAGGCAAAATGATTTTATACACCCTTACTTGTCCTTTTCTTCGATGCTCTTGGCGAGAGGTTGGAACCATATCTGTGCCTTCTTCCATTTATTCAATTTCACCTGGAATTTGTTACCGTTTTTCAAGAAGGATTATATTTCAAGTGTAGAATCATCCTTCTACAATGCTTGACTCACATCTTCTGAGTCAGCGGTGAGGTAGACCTTCAAAGTCTCTATCTTCGTACATTTATCCTGTAAAGATTGACCTTCCTTTTTGCGCAAGAAGGTAATGCCTACCTGCATTATCGTCCTGAACATTGTCCACCCTATCTTTTCCGATGTATTTGTTGCATCACAAATCATGTATACTTCTCTTTCTAAATCCTCAAATTTCGGTCTGTCTGGAGGATCTATGGTGTTCAATTACATGTTATCAGAACCACCCTATTCGTGTATAATGAGGAGATAATGAGTCTTACCTGCCCGACATTTCATCATGATCTTGTTCAATACTGAAATAATCCAGTCAGGCTCTCCTTGCATGTTAAGTACTGTCTTCTCCCTGGCTGAAGGGAGTGCGCTTCCCTGGTATCTTCAGCATGAATTTCTAGATCTTGGTGCAAACACTGAGACACGTGTCTTTCTGTCAGAATCTGTACATAAAGACGAGAGGGAGTATTTAATTTACCACAGACCTTTTCTGTGACATCATATGGCATCTTCTCTCCCGCCAAAATTTCCCATAATCTGATGATGTCATCACACGTCATTTTGTGGACACGTACATGACACCGAAAGAATACACGTCGGATTGTTCTGTTGCGTCTACAACTCGCCCGTATTGCCATCTCTCTACAACAAATCAGACGGGATTGAGAAACCCAGGCGGGAATTTCCCTGGAAGCTAAAAATACAATGTACGGGGCTAAGATTGTACAACTCATATAAAAAGTTGTAAATTTGAATTCTTGCCTGGTGCCAAGTATCTTAGATTTTCCTTGGAAATAGCTCGATTCCTCATACTTTGCAACCCATAATCACCGATCTGAACCACATCCTCCTCCTTTATCACCAGAACATTAAGAGGCTACTCATTCTTAGCCAGAATGTTCAGTTGAAAATATTACCGTTAGGTTGCCGTGAAGAATTTTCTGTTTAAAGTCAAATGAGGAACTGAACAATTGTAGATGCTAAAACCTACCGAACTGTGCAAATATTTCATTCCGGTCGCGATAAGCCTTGTGTAAAGCAACACATCTCGTATACCTAGAGTCTGGAAGAAAATGAACATCCACTACTTTCACATGAAAAAGGCAGCGGTAACTACCGCTAGATGATACATTATGGTACCAATACGCCACAGAAAGATTCTCTGCCGTGGATACAAATAACAAGGAATCTCACCTTGCTCAAAATGATTTCGGATAAATTTTTGGGGGTGTTTTTAGAGCAAGTAAACTGAGATACCAAGTCCAGCCCGTCCTCTCTCAAGCAGAAACCGTGCTGTCTCATTCAATTTTGTCATACAAGACATTCATGGTTCGTTGTAGTCTCATAATTTGGCTGGTTGTAGATACACAAATTTCTGTATTTACAACATCTTCTTTTCAGCAGACTCACCACTTTTACCAAATTATCGTGTTTGAGTTGGCACAGTTTCTCGATTTTTGCACAAAATGAGGACATGTCATCTGCACTGTTATCGCCCGAATCGGTCATCCGTTTGAGGATCACCTTGGAATGTTCTTCGTGAAAATAGACTCTCAGATTGCCGTACTCTGAATATCAATCATGGTGATCATCTGAGAATGATAGGCATACTCTTCCTGAGTACTTCTGGTATTTCTTCAAGATCTTCAGCTTCGATCTCAGACTGTCTATAAGGTTTTCCAGTTGTGGCACTCTGAATAAATCAACCTCATGTGACACCTCTGCGATAAATTGTTCTCCACCCACACACCTTGAAATGTCGGAGCCATTGCTTCTTCGCGGTATCTGATTCCGAAGGATCAAGCTTGAAATTGAAACGATTAGAGGTTGGAGACGTCGGATCTTTTGGAACGAGATCGAATTGACCATCAGATAAGATCTGTAGCTGCGAAGATTAAGAGTTCGGATGTCTCCCAATGATTCACTGCCAGCTTTAGAATGAAGAGATACTCTTCATTCGTGATGTGTAAAAGCGGATGACGATCGTTCGTTCCTGCTGACAACGGACAGTACCGACATTAGACATCTCACCCTGTATTCATTTAAAGAGATCTCGCTCAAGCCGCCGGTCGTTGGGAGTGTGTTGTCTTCAAACAGTTTGTTGCCATCCATTGACCATCTTTTACTCTTCCATTTTGGGCTGGTAAAGACACCTCCTTTGTTCAAGAGGAGGAGGGTGCCACTGTGTCTTAGAGACGGCTTCTCCATCCGTGACCTTTATGCTGATGATTTACAAAATGATGAAATTTTTCATGTGGGTATTATTTTTTATGTGTTCACATTGATTCATTTATTCTCATTATCTTCTGGCTTCAGCCCTCTTTCTGAGTTCTGATCCTCGTCGTCATCTTCTACATTCCATCAGTCCAAATCGATCCGAAGTGACCTCAAAGGACATCACCTATGCGGCCTTCTTGTGAGTCGACGTGGTGGTGATGATTGTCCAGATGATTACTATTTATATGTGTGTTCTCTTCATGACTATTTATATGTGATACACTGCCACTATCCATAACTTCTGCCTCCCCCACTGCAACTTTTACAAACTTATTTCCTCAATTTCGAATTTCATCAGAATTTGGTGAAATTTAAAATTTTAGTGCAAAAAAATGAAAAAATAAATAAATACCTTGCTTTTCTTCTTGGCTTTGGTCGTTGCTGTTCTCATGGTAATAGTTGTAGTTATTGTTATTCTGCCAATATGGATTGACGCCACCACCCCACATACTAGGACTACTAGGAATGTAATACGGGTTGTAGACTGTCGAAATAATTATTATTTATTTTAATTATCTTTATTTATTGCAACATCTTTCACATTTTCTCGTTGGAACTTTCGTAGAAAAATACCAACTTGTTCACCACAAAATTTCATGAAAATTTCAAAGAATATCACGAGAATTTTTCACCAAAGTTCGCTGGAATTTCCATGAAATTTCACCTTTCAATGCGATTTGACTTTTGAGCTCTTCTTCTAAGGCTAAGGGCAAACCGAGCCTCATCCATGCTTCTTTTTTTAGCGCTCTCAGAGGTCCCAAAATATTGAAACCCTGCGTGTGTAGTTTCTCCAGAGCGGCCATGCACATGTCATGGTTCAGGGCCAATTTCTTCTCAAGGACCTCCATGAGCTCCTCAGTCTTCATCGTGTCTGGTAATGGCATCGCTATCGTCCATCAGATATGAGATGATCGTGATTCACCATAATGTTGATGATTGATTTTGATCATGAAAAAGATTTTAAACATTAGTTTTACAATTATATAAACTCTAGAAAAGTCCTCTACAACTTTTTCTTCTGTACCTATTTTATATTTTTTAAGATAAATAAATAAATAATTTAGATTGAGCGTGAAATATATAAAAATAAAACGAAAGTTACATTGTGGGCCATGTGCTTCAGCTGCAGGGTTCTCCCACATGCCGGACATGCCTTGTAACAGTGATGCATCTTGTCTCATCTTCTTAATGTCGTGTCTATTCTCTTCTGGTGTAGAATGAACATCGTCCTCATCCATCCTCTTCCATTTCCGAGTTTTTGTCTGAGAGGGATCAGGATGACGTCGATCATAATCATCATGATCAAAAAGAATGCCCATTTCATGAGCGCGGAGCGCTACAAAAGCAGATAAGAGGGATTCGCTAGTAATAGAGAGGCATGCACGACTACATCTGTTTTTCGTACTCTCAGATAAACTCAGAAAAATGGTTGTGTCTTCGTATAATCACGGAAGGTGTTGCGTGAATAAAATGTCTTAAAGGTCATCAAAAATTTGCATTCTGTTCGTTCAGACATGATCGAACGATGGAAGAGGATGGACAGAAAATAAGGACATGAGACGTACTGGGGTGGAGGTGATCTCTTGATTAGATCCTTTGCAGTAATGATTCTCTACATGGTGTCTATCTGTTGAATGGTACACGCAACGGTACAAATCAGATTCATCTGGTCTAACATTATCAACTAGGGGGATCAGTGTCTTAAATGAAAGATAGACATGGGAGATCACACCAGCCTCTTTCCATTTGTTCCGTTTCATGATGTTCTTCGAGTGTTTTAATAAGTCCTCTCTCGTCAATGAAGAAAATGAACACTCCCATCTTGTATTAGGGTGTTGAGATTGTTGAAGACAGTCGCCTTGTTTGTTCCTACCGAAGCATTTGCGAACAAAGGGTGAGAAGGCCGGAGGAAAAGACTGAGGACTTCTGAAGTAGTGAGATCTTGAGGATAATTCATCTGAAATCAATCCAGTGATACAAAGGAAGACAGATGAAGGGAAGGTCATTGAATCAGACTGTGAACCTTTGCGAGTCCTCCGGCGAGTGGCTCATATTACTGTCTTCCGTTTTTTATGTAAGCGACCGCAATGCCTTGTGAAATTTATGGTGTCTGTTGATGGCTAAAGAGGATGATGATGATACCAGGTCTCTTTTTCAACTCGAACGTTCGCGTTTTCAACTCAACAGATCTTGAAAATTATTCCGTCGCGGTTTCTCACGTGTCATCATCGGTAAGAGCTTCAGGCCCTCATGATGCAGATGGTGCCGCGGACGCCATCACTTTCAAAATTATTTTTGGTTCGTTCATATAAGATGAAGAATTCACGCTTTTGTAACTCTGAATTGTGATCTCTGTGTGTCCACTTTGTGATGCCATCTCTATTGCATATGGGTCCACCACCTATAGAAGAATTTTTTTGTTTGGAAATTAAATACCCGCCTTATTTGCATTTCCTATAGAGGGCTCCATATAGAGACAATTCTGTGCTCTAAAATAATAAGAATTTCGACAGCTGATTTGAACAGAATGAGCGGTAACATAACGTATCCCGATTTTCTCACTCTTTGAATCAGATAAGTAACTGGAATTTGTTCTCAAAATCAAAGTTTTTTTGCCAATCTCACATTGAATCGTCACATTCAACTTTCAAAGCGATTCTACTCTTTATTGCTAATCTGTACAGCCTCTATAATGTCCTTCTTCTGAAATGGTTTGTGTATATACGAATTCATGCCCACGTCAAACGCTGTGCTTCCATGCACTGGCCGAGTGTTTGCAGAGACTCCTGCATATTTTCAAAAGGCTTTTTTCTGCACAATGACTTGATTGTATGCAAAAAATGAGAATGTACGACAGAAATTTTCGCTGCAGAACCGCAGATGACAACATCTAATAGGCAGATATCTGAATGTGATTGTTGACTCAAGAATTTCGAATAAAACAAGTTTGTAGAACCATACCTATTATTTTTGTTGGTGTCCGATGCAGATCGATCTCTAATTGTCGGATTATCTCCGTTGCTTGGATACCATTCATGATGGGCATCTATGACGTCGTTAAGACATCATACCGAATCTCATCGCAACTCATCTCACCTCAAAATCCATCAAAATGGCGTGAAGCGACTTTCCTTCCGCAAAATTCCTGTAAAATTCTCAGAAAACTCCCGAACCTCTCGAAATTTCAGCGAAATTTCACCTCGTCACGATCTCAACGGCTTCTTTTCCGTTCTCCGCAGTTTCTGTATGATATCCTTCGGATTTTAAAATCTTATCGAGTAACCGTAGATTTATGGCATTGTCGTCCACAATAAGAATATTCCCGGAAGAAATCTGACGTTTGACAGGTGTCTGGGGGGGCATCAGATCAGTGTGTCAGATTTTTGAATTTCAAAATAATGTTGAGAATATGACATAAAAGATTACAACTATACAATTCTTTTACATAATTGATCTCTTTACCAGTTTGAAATAAAAATTTAAAAATTAAATAAAATGACCTCTTCTGTGGTAGAATTGTCCCTGGTCATTTTCCGTTTTTTAGCGGGTTCAGGAGTCTTATCTATCTCATACAACATGGTCACAGTGCAGGTCGTCCCGATTCCTGGAAAACTCAACGAAATTGCCATGATGAAGATTCAAGGAAAATTCTTCTGACCTTTCTGCGAAATGATCTTAATCGACCCGCTGTTTTGTTCCACGATTTCTTTTGCAATATGGAGTCCCAGCCCTGATTTGTTTAACCTCGTTGTAGATGGAACTTTAAACACACAAATAAAAATGAAGCATTGTAATACGGATTGTAGATTACGCACCTGAACCACCATATAGACCCTGTATGTCATTGTTGGCCTGGGAAAATGGTAGAAACAACTGCGAAATTTCAGTCAATTTTCTCACGAAATTTCACCTTTTTGATCTCGTCTTCGGACATTCCGATTCCGGTATCTTTCACCGAAATTTCGAGTGCAGATTTCTCGTGGTTCATTTGTATTTGATTGAAACTGATGGTCAAACCTCCCCTCTCCATGAACTTGATCGAGTTTGAGATCACGTTCACAAGAACCTGAAATTTGGTGAAAATTCAGCAAACACGAAAATAAATCCTCATAAAATTAATTTTCAAAAAATAAAATAAAATAAATCTACAACTCAAAATAATAAATTAATAAGAAAACCTGAGAGAGGCGGTTCGGGTCACCGATGATGATTTGGACTTGTTCCGGGAAATCATCGTTTAGATATAACCCCTTGTTCCTCAGACTCGCCTTGAACATTAATCCGACCTGAAATTTCGGTGAATTTTATGTGAAATTTAAGATGAAAATATCACAGAGAATTTAAAATCAAAAATACCAAAATAAAGTTTTCTTTTAAACTAAAAAAAATTCAATTGTAGATGTACTCACCTTACGTACGACCAGAGTGGGATCAAATGATTGGTTCTCGTGCTTCAGAGTTTTCTTCTCAAGGGCAGAGACGGTTAATACGGTGTTTACAAGCTCTTTCAAATGGTCTGCAGAAACCGAAATCGCCTCGACCATTTCGCTTTGTTCGTCCAGAATTTTCAGTGAACTTTCCACGGAAAAGTTGGGGACTCGAACCTCGCGTTGTAGATTGGAGACGAGATCTTCTAAAATCTGCGAATTTTGATTAAATGGCGAAATCAATTCAAAGAAATAATATCGTATTATTTTAGATTAAAGTGTTCACCTGTTTGCTTCCATAAATACCATTCAAGGGATTACGCAATTCTACAATGAGTCAGAATTTTCCCGATTTTCCGAAATTCCCCGATGTCTCCGAAATTTCGTGGAAATCTCGCACTCACCATGACATAACACGTCAATAAATTCTTCCATTGAATTCTTCGCAGCTTTCAGTTCTTTTGTCTCTCGCTCCAATAATTGTGTCAACTTGGCAGAATCGGTGTGCACGATTATTTGGGACGCGATAGCACTGACCATCTACAACGATAAGAACATAACCATTTGAAATATTTTTAATCACCTTGACAACCTCGTGATTGAAAACATTAGAAGTGAGAGAGTTAGACAATAAAATGACTCCTCGAAGTGTTTGACTTCCGCTGATCGGAACGCACATCAACGACAAGATGTTCATTTTTTTGATAAAGGGATCATCTAATGTGGTCATTGACTGTCTACAACATTGTAGATCCCACAATTTTCAAAAAAGTCATGAAAAACTTACCGGCATATGTGACATTCTTTTTAGCATTTGGGACGAATAAATAATTCTTGCTTCGGATGACATAATTGATGATGGACATAGGTGACCCATCTACAGGATTGTAGACGGGACTATTTATATTCACCTATTGTAGATCACGATATATAGAAGAATATTATTGTCACGAGGCATTTGTATACAAACACGCATGAAGATGTCACATTTGTTGCTTATCCTTGTATTGCGGCAGAGCCGCGGTGTTCTATTTTTGGAAATGTACAGCTCCACCAGAATGGTGACTCATGCTATGGCATCTTGTGCCAAACAAATACAATTTTGAACACATTGCGGTGACACAATACAAAAATACTATAATAATGGTGTATCTTTGCATCTACAACGAGACACTCGCCATCACGATCCATTTCAAATGATGCTCACTTGGATATCATCCATATCGCCCACCGCGATCAAGTGCAATTCGTCTCCATTCCTCATCAGAAACATTCCATGTCTGGCACCAGACACTAACATCGCCTCCTTCATTAGATTCTCCACCAGATTTTCAATCGTCAGATCCAGATTGACCGTAGATGCGAGTCTCGCCAATGCGGAAGTATCGGATTGATCACTGGAGCTGCCCATGGTGAAAGAGGAGGCAGAGCCTCTCTCTAATGTGTCTGTGTCCGTGTTAGATGATGATGAGAATGATGAACAGAATGGACTCTGAAACCATTTAAATAAATCAGGCTTACCGTTTTTTATTTCAGTGTTCTGTTGTCTTGTCTGAAAATAATCAATTCGAAGAAATTTCACAGATATTGACATGAAAAAGCAAAGAAATTTCTCGGAAAGCTCACCAATAACCATTCGTATTCGGATGCGAACAAGTCGCATTTCAATGAGGAGCCCCATCTTTTGTACAATGAATAAGATTCCATAATAGGCCCACGGGCACATAGACTGAGACCTGAAATTTCGCGTAAATTTCATTTTCTGATCGGTTTCATCAAAATGAAACTTTGGTCGCCATCGAAATTTCACCTTGTTTGATCATACATATCCCCAAGCATTCATAGGCGAGGGCGGCCCAATGTGCGAGGGAATTCTCCACAGCTGATGTCGCCGATATTTGGTAATAACGCTGTGCCACGTCATATCTCCTCTCGCTCATGGCAATCTACAACTCATTAATTTGTAAAAATAGCATTTAAAATTTGATATAAATAGGTTGTATTTATATTGCGTAAAAGTTTTAATCTTGGTCTGGTGTCAACGAAATTTCTTGGAATTTTTTGAGAAAAGTACAAGAAAATTCACCTCTGCCTTCAACAATGATAATTTGTGGGAATTACTAGCTTCATTTAACTCCGTCACTCCCTCTAACTCTGTCATACGATCTTTCATGAAATTTTCGTATGTCGACCTGAATTCTCCGTGAATTTTCATGGAGATTTCGTAAAATTCTCACCTCTTTTCCGGGGAAAATTCGTCCATTAATCCGTGAGAGATGATTTCGAGGAGCATGATGTGTGAAATTAAATCACATTCTATCAACATGTAAAACCCCGCCATTCCACCCCGATTTTGCATGTATCTACAACGAGTCAGATCTAATTATAGAGACTTTTGTGGAACTCGGACTTCTCAAACCTCGAAACAAAAACCGATGTAAACATAAAAAATATGTAAGATTGATCATCTACAACAAGACGACCCCACCTGTCCACCGCCTCCAACTTCTCGCTCATTGTAGATTTACACCAGAATTTTTGCTGCAATTTTCCGATGGCATATCCGACCATTACAAAATGATTATGGGATTGCTCTTCCAGCCATTTCTCCTCATTCTCATCAATTTGCTTGGTTTTGCCAAAGTGTAGAGGGATGGCATAATTTGCGTAAGATGAAAATTCGCGGATATATGGGTTGGCTTTCATGACTTCACATGCCCATTCGTATTTCTCATATGCCTGATTTTTTTAGAATTAAATTGAATTTGGATTTTACAAACATCTTTTACAATTTGAGACTTTGAGAATTTAAAAAAAATTTAAAAATTGGGAAAATTCTTATAGAATATATCTGTCAAATTACCAATTGTAGATTCGTGCCAGTGTGCCAGTAATATTGTACCATATTATGACCTGAGATATCTCAACCATGATTCTATGAAAATCTCATGAACGAATTACCCGCATAAATGACGAATAAATAATTTCCCAGCTCTATCGCGGTCGTTGTAGACAGCTCCATCAGATCCAATTCTGTTTTTAGAGGTTTGATCCTGTACTGAGGCCATCCATGGGAAAACAAGATTCGATCTTTGATCGGAGAATTCGGGTAAATTTCCGACAGGGCGTAAGCCACGTCACCTATTTTTCCGGCCCATTGTAGTTCGTCGGTCATGGAGGGGGCGGATGTCACCCAGTTCAGATACAATGCTGCGAAATTTCGGTGAAAAGTCACGAAAATTTGTGTGGATTCTCTTGCTTCTAAAAATAGAACAGGTTTCATCGGAATTTTATGTGAAAATCCTGAGAAAGATGGAAGAAATTTCACTTACGTGCCGCCCACGGATTATTTCCATTTTCAAAAGCGTATTGCATCCCTACTCTTTCAGCCATAAATTTCCCAAAAAATTCCCATAAATTTCCCAACTTTTTCCGAGAAATCTCACTCACCCATGGTCACGCATAACGCCAGATATGTAGATTTTGACAGGATGTAGATGGACGGCCATGCGAGTGTAAATGCCTTCATGCAGTCTACTTTCCCCCGGTGTACCGTCTGCTCTAACTGCAATATCTGGACGGCATCTTCGCCGATCTTTCTCCTCAACTTGGAGAAGAGCTAGATATTTTAAATTTCAAATTTGATATTTTTTTGAGTATTTTTTATCTTGCAAAAAAATTTGATTCGATTTAAAGAATACAAGATGATTTTCGGAATTTTTGAATGAAGAATCTCCCGAAATTAAGATGAAATTTGAATGGAATTTCGTACATCCAAAAGCGGTTGCTTGTGCTTTTCATCTTCTATTGTGGGATCCGGCAATTCGACTCCGTGCACGGCCAATAATTTTCCGTACGTTAAGATGACTTGAATGTAAAGCTGCTGCCATTCGTATTGCATCGCTTGCACAAAATAAATGGAGACGGTGTCATTCTTATCCCTGGCTCTACAACGAGTCAGTTTCATTGGTTTAAGAAGGTCTCATCGGAATGTGAGTTTCATGGTGATGAGAAGGTTTCAATTGAATGGGAATTACTTTTCAAACATGATGGGGTAGATTTCGTTGGATTTTTCAAATTTCCCGGATAAATACGCACACTCCGCCAACATCTACAACCAGTCAATTTGATTTCACCAATAAGAATAGTTTGTTCCATCTTGGAAAATACGAAATATTTTGATTCAAATATAGCGAATTTTTTCTTAAAAAATAAGTTCAAAAAAATATTGAAATTGAAAAAATTACCAAACTTAAATCCATTGACATCCTGTATGCTTCTTCCCATCTTGCCTCATCCAACATTTTCAGCCCTGAATTCTCTCAGAAATTTCCCGATTGTAGATAGAGAAGAAATTTTCGAGGAAAAGTAGAGTTGTAGACGAGTCTTTTACCTAAATTGGACCATTCAATTCCTGTCTTGTAAGCTGACAAATTGAGTTGAGAAAATAAATGTCTTTAAAAATATCCCAAAATTTTTGGATATTTATAATTTTCAATTTTTTTTAAAATTTAATTTTCTGTTTTGTTGATTTTAATTTCCGAGTTGAAAAAAAGACCTGAAGAGGATTTTGCTCTTGCTGTGGCAGTTGTACATAATTCTGCCACCCATTTTTTCTCCGAGATATCGTTTATGATATCTTGAGATTTGAGATAATGTGACAAGATGTCAAACATCGTGTTGTAATTGTGGGTTGTAGATGTGTCCAACACTGGGTTCTTCAATGAAATTTCACGGAAATTTCGTGGAGATCTCACCGTCTTTTCGGAGAAGTCGGGCGATTTTGATGTGAATACTTGGCCTCTCTTCCGCATTTATCAATTCGTATGCTGCCTCTTGTACCTGTCAAAATTTTAATTTTTTAATCAAAATTGGTATTATATCTCATTTTCACGGTTAGTTAACGTGATACTGCATTATAACCGTGCTCAAAAAATTCAAAGCCGTAGAATAAGATATCTCGTGATGAGGTGATGACGTCATACCTTGTCGTGCAAGAACCTCAAACTGACATTTCCCGCGATTTTTGGGTTATCTAAATCCATAACGGAATCATTTTGTGCTAATAATAGATGATCCTGTACAGCCGGCCACAACAATTCAGAAATCTCTTGTTCTGATTTTTGACATATGATGGCCAGTGTAGATAACTCGAATCTATTTTTAGATCAGTTGAGATATCTTCATAACCTCACAAAAGTACTATTGATTTATTTTTTAAATTTGAAAAAATGATGCAAAAAAATTGGCCGAATGAACCAAAGATATCACGACGAAATTGATCGAGATTATGTATGATATCTTACTTGTTGCCGATACAGGCAGCCATGGATAAGATGTTCTTCGTGTTCAGGCTCAATTTCTTGATCCTCTTGCTCATCAATTGCATGATATTCCCGGAAATTTCGTTTCCGACGATTGTAGATAGATCCCATACCCATCTACAACGAATTAATTTGGTTTTAATTTTTTTAATTTTCAGAAAATTCTGAAAAAGGAATGATGACGTCATCACCTCCCCTGGGAACTGGACCATTGTATACAACCTTCAGAGACCAAATGTTCGAGCCAAGTATTCAAATATAATGGATTTCCTTTTGTCTCGGCCATCACGATGTCACCTGTTTTTTTTAAAAAATTTCAACAACTTTTCTTCAAGTTTCAAAATTTTATTTCTGTTCGAAAATTTTGAAATTCTTGACAAAATGAGTTGTAGATGGAGTTGTTCAGCAGAGATTTGAGATATCTTACTGAGAGGAGCTGTGATGTCTTTTGTTGTGCATAAACAATCAGCCAAGAGTTGATTTATATTTTCGGCAGATAATGGGTTCAAGTTGATCTGATTCACTACTCTCTATTTTTAGATCAGTTATTACGAACATCTACAATCAGTACTCCTTTTATCCCAAAAATCGAATTCCAAAAAAAATTTCCAATTTTTCAAGTGAATTTTCAACGAAATTTCTGAGAGATTTCATGGAAATTTCTGGGAATGATCACCTTCTTTTTTATACTCTGTAATGCGATGTACAATGGATGAGATGTGTCCACTTCGTTGCTTCTATAGCTCAGAATGAGTAATAAATTATTCACTTTTGCATCCGTGATGATGGACTCGATGATGCAAAATGTCGCGGTGTCTGCCCACTAATAGAATCAATAAATATTATTCATATTGATTATGTTGATATATCTGGTCATCTACAACGAGACATTATTTTGTTGAAAATATTTTGACATGTCAAGTGCCGTGTTTGCATCTACAACAGAGCCATCACCTGTAGATCGTCTAAAAATAGAACCAAGGGATGGTCTGGAGTTCCAAAAGTGGACACGAAATCCACGAAAATTCCACGAAATCTCGTCAGATTTTCGATCGGCCCCACAACTGGTAACTCCGGTTGAACTCCGATGATCAATTCAACTGTTTTTCTTCAGAATTTTTCCATGATTTTTTCCATTCTTTTCGCCGAAATTTATCAGAAATTTCTGAGAACTTTCCCTCGGGTATATTATCGGTGATTGCTCTTCCTCTTCTATTTAAATTGGATAAAATTTTGTTTTTCCAAAACAAAATTTTTTCTTCACTTTCCTGTTGATATTATTATTATTATTATTATTATTTTTATTATTATTATTATTATATTTGCGATAAGTAAATAATTATCTTGAATAAATTCAAGATTTTTTTAATAGAGGTATTTTTTTATCGATCTACAACAGAAGAGAATGAAATTTCCTGGAAATATCGGATTACGTACGGATAAGATGGACCTTGACAGCTGTTGGAATGCCTGAATTATGCAAGAAAACGGGATTGCTCTGTTCAACTGGTCCACCTGATGACGTCACCATATTTCTTTGAAAGTGACCATCTACAACGTTGTAAAATATATCCCCTTCCCGGAAATGAATCTCCCGCCATATTTTAAAAGTGATTTCTGCACCTCATTGATGAGCAGTGTCTTGCCTGATGATGTCATTATTTCCTCCATCGGTCGTAATTAAGATGTCGCAACTCATGTCGAGACATCACATGTTACCAGAGATGACGATTTTTATCAGGACCGGAAACAATGAGATGACGTCATCATGACAGAAACAATGAGATGATGACGTCTGATCAAGATATCTTACCAATTCCGCTCTGCCCAGAAACAACAACCAAATTAGTCGCCACTTGTCCATCAGCAATCTGCAGAAATGAATTCCATTTTAAAATTCAAATTTTGGCGGGAAACTCACTTCTTGGAAAAGTGTCAGAATTTTCTGGCATTCTTCCTCTCGTCCGTAAATTTTTGGTGAAATCTGTTTTTTCAATATTTCATATTATTTTCAATTTTAAATATTTTTTGTTCTTCTACAACTCTGTAGACACGACTCACATGGAATATCGCCTTGATATCGTGCTCGCCAATCTTGAAATCCTTCTGATTCTTCGACAGGATTTCGCCGGATTTTTCCAAGTCCGAAATGATTCCGTAGGCGCTCTGGTACCGGTTATCTGCATCTTTGGACAATAGCTTCAAGATTATCTTCGTCAAGATCTCGGGAATTTTATCATTGTACTCTCTGGGGTCAATCGGGGTCCTGAATCGTGTGAAAAAATACATATTTAAATGTGTTGAACACTTCTTTTGGTTTTGTGACCCGTTGTAGAACATCTCTTGAGAATTCACAACGGAAATTTTCTGCAAAAAATGATGTACACTCTGAATTGTCGACATGTCTTTTCACATCATTTCCTGTGTCGACATTCTCCAGATGTAATTATCTACGCTAGATACCCAAAAGCTACTAAAAATAGCATAAAAGTAAAAGATGACGTCATCACCTCGCGATGTGATCGTATAGCAGTTTGTTGTGTTGTCTGCTGCTGAAGGGTACCCGTCCCGATGCCATGAGGTACATCAACACCCCCAAACTGTAATAATCTGTTCGGTAATCCACCTTGTAATAACTTTAAACGAAATACACAAATAAAATAATAAATCAATAAAATTTTATGAAATTGATTTGATAGAATTTTCTGTACAAAAGTCACAAAATCGATTTTTTATCTTTATATGTACAAAAAGTTATATTAAATTAATTTTCAAAATAAAAGATAATAAATATTTTAATGTATCACCTCAGTATTCATTCTTCCTGTCTGCTCTGTTCTCCATCAGAAAACTCCTCGAAATTTCAAAGAGAACGACACAACATCACCTGGTGAAATGTACTCATATGAGCCCATCAACATCTTTACGCTATGATGTGTTGGTGTTGACTTCTTAAGCATGGTTGCCATAGAGAAATCTAAAAACTTCACAGAGTCATCCTTCTCATTGATCATGATGTGATGGGGTGTGAGGTTTCTATGTATAACTCCATTCTTATGGAGATCATCCAAGGCCTTCACGATGGCGATCGAGATCTTCAAGAGTCTCTTGATAGAAAAAGTTCCCTCCTGTTCATAATCAGTGAAATACAAATGATGATATACCTTTAACAGATCACTAATGGACCTTCCTTCACATTCTGTCATGAAAATATGAAGAACTTCGTCAATGAAGCATGTCTGAAGAGGGTCAATACGTAATACCAAGTCTCACATGTTCACCCCGTGGCTTTTTGGCACGTGACGAACGCTTTGGAGAGCCATCAAAAACTCAATCTCCTTTGTGTATTTTTCGGTCATGTCCTAGAGATTTTGTTGACTTCATGAGCATCATCACAAGACATACTTTTGATGGAATGACAGGACATTTGGCGATAAGGGATACATTGGAATTCATAACCCTCAAAATCTTAACAACACTTCTGCTTCCACGATAAATCTCGTCTTCAATCTCCATATCTGATATTCCAATCGTGGCACTATGCATGTTTAGAGGAGAGATAAGATCACATCTCACCATCTTCTTCCATTTGAACTCTGTTGCATTTATGTAACTTCTCCTGAATCAATAATTGGGGTTGCAACAGCTAATTATCCGGTTTGTACTTTTGATTGAATTTTCCGACACGGGTGACACCGTGTCTCACCACACACGGTAGTTACCGAGATTGTACAATGATAGAAGGCTAACCAGGCGGGCCCTGCTGTTCATTGATGCTCCGAGCAAAATGGAATGTAAGATGCCCGAGTGAAAATCCATTTTCAGAAAATTAATGGACCGCAGCACTCCTGACTCACCGGACGCAGAGCTATTAATAGCATACATTTGGTACGAACGTATAAACAAATCGTTTATGTTCTCCCGTCTTCTTTGAGCTGATTCATACCTTCAAGTGACAGCCAGATTGGTCTACAACACCGTTGTAGATTCGTTTAATTCGAAAAACAATAAGATGAGAAAATCATTTTATATTTCTATTCTACGTGGCTGCGGCGGCGGTGTCAAGTGTAACCTCCGCCTGGGATTGTGTCATCTTTTGGACAGTATCCTCAAATTTATTCCATTCGTCAGAGTGGGGCGTGGTGTTCTGCAAAAGTAAATAAAGCTGTAGAATAGATCTTGTCAAGATGGGATTCTGCGTTGTAGATGTACTCTGTGAGTTGTAGATACATCTTTTGGTGATTATTTTTGGATCGTGCGGCGAAGCCGCAACGCTCGAGTCCGAATCGAAAAAAACAGGCAGTGTGAGAGATCGAACCCTGACCTCTCCGACATCATAGAGATAGAGATGGCCCTTGGAATCACCGGTTATAATCTTTCTTCCGTCTGCGGACCAAACCAACTTGGATAATGCGTGGCTTGATACTGTCGTTTTGATGGTGGGTACATCAACCTGTCAATAATGTCAAAAAGATGTCAAAAATGTCAAAAATGTCGACAAAAAATGACCCGAAACATCTTTACGCCACAGAACACGTCTTTGACATGTGTTTCCGCAAGAGTCACGGTTATCTCACCGTGTCTATGGCAACGAGAACACGTCAAAGACATTCTAAAAATAGAATAAAATACCTCTTCGTTCAAGTTCCACAGATCAAGCGTCCCGGTCCCATCAGCCGTTGCGAAAATGGCGGGATGTGTGGGGCACCATTTGGCGTCATAGAGGTAATCGCTGGCATCTTCAAAAGAATAGACCAGCTTGTTGCTGGACTGGATCTACAACGAGTCAGTATGAAAATTCAAGGAAGAGTACGAAGTATTCACCTTAGAATTCCACAATTTACAAGTCCAGTCAGTAGAAGTAGACAAGAATAAATGCGAAAAGTTGCTGGATCCACCAGAGGGATGGAAATCTGTAGACGTAATCGGTCCTCTATGTGCCTCGAACCTGTTTTATTTCAATAAGAATCTCATTTACAACACCAAAAAGATTGACAAATAATCACAACTTATGATGTGCGGAAAAAATTTCAAAATGCAAAAAATGCCAGCTCTGGGATTCGAACCCA
>MZNV01002061.1:0-11965 GCA_002081555.1 Protostelium mycophagum | reverse complement strand
TCGTTCCATCGACTTTTTTGTTTCCGGAAAAAACGCGAAAATCCAGAAAAAATTGAAATTTGGAGAAAAATCGAAATTTGAAGAAGTTTGAAATTTGGAGAAAAATCGAAATTTGGAAGAAAATCGAAATTTGGAAGAAAATTGAAATTTGGAAGAAAATCGAAATTTGGAAGAAAATCGAAATTTGGATGAAGTTTGAAATTTGGAGAAAAATCGAAATTTGAAAGAAAAATTCAGGGAGCGGGAAGATGTTACTTGTATCGGCTTTTTCATCTAGTTTAGAGATCAGGTTTTGTATACTTGTCAACTCTAGATCCTCCCTCTTCTTCCTCTTTGGGGTGGGGGAGAAGTTGCTGTGGTGACGTCAGTGATGTTAGAGATACTCCAAGTTTAAAATTTGAAACGGCCGTTTTGGCGGTCAAAAGACACCGTTGAAAATGGCAGAATTGCGGCGGTCGTTGCTTTTGATTTTTGAAGAATAAGTTTATCCCGAAAATCGCGGCAGGTTGTAGATTGACATATCCACGATATGGATTTTACCAATGCAGAGCTTGAAGATCTATACAAAGAGGATGTCCATAATACTCACTCTAATGTGGATTGTGTGTTCACTTTTCTTTTCTTTTTCTTCTCTACTTCGACAAAATCTAAAAAATGTGTCATTGTTTTCACATTTTATTTCATATTTAATATATGAAATATATAAATTTTCACATTTTATTTGATATTTAATATATGAAATATATAAATTATAATCATATAAAATATATTATGGATTTCCGGCAATATTGAATTTTGTCGAAGATCTTCATCGCAACTAAAAAAATTCCAAGACACCAAGTGCATCTACAACTCTGTTTATGTCTAAAAACTCACCGTCATCATTCTTGTCTTCTTTAGCAGGTTCCTCATCCTCATGCATCGGGTCATCTGATATCATGCTCTTCTGGGGAACCTATCAAAATTTTCAATGAAATTTCAGTGAAAATTCGGCACCTTGGGTTGACTCGAATTCGAGTAGCCCGAACTATTGTGGCCGGAATGTTGTGACCCGGAGTTACGGATACTCGGGCTGCTTTTTGGTTGTGAACCTAAAGACGTTTCAATTACAAAAATCGGATGGTGTTTATATTTATGTAAATTTCTGGCCATATAAAGTGAAATATCAAAACATAAAGAAATCAACCTGAACGTATTGGGGTGTCCATCATTGGCATATGAGCCTGGAAAATTAATTTTCTACACATCAATTTTTTATTTGAATAGTTTATATGCTTTCATGTGTTACCAAACTGTCTGGCAGCGAGAATAACAAAACGAGAGTAACATTGTTTCGAGCAAATTTTGATGCATAAATGACCCACCTTATTATTTCTATTATTGCTATTGTTGTTGTTGTTGTCGTTGACTTCGTATTCGTGGTCATCAGATGTATTGACAAAATCTCTCACATCGTTCAGATTATTCGAATTCGCTTTCGGTGCACCTGACACATGTCAATCTACAACACGAAATTTCAGGGAAATGTACTCTTTGGCTTGACTAGTGCGGATATTGCCTTATTGATCTCGTTTATAATTTTCTCCTCATTCAAGAAGGAGACCTGTCGACATCAATGAGATCGAAGAAATGTCGACAACGGACCTCCTCTTTGGACGGGTGGATATTGACGTCGACATTCTCGGGCTTGATCCGCAGGGATAGATAGGCGAAGAAATTTAATTTGGCACCATTGTGGCTGTACACTTCACCAATAGATCTTTTCAGCGGTTTGGAAGTCACCAACCTCTCTACGAAAATTCAACACTCGAATTTTCCGATATTCCGGTCCCAAAATATTGAGACGAGATATCACAGACTCACTGTTGATGAACAAGATGAGATGTCTTTTGGCGCCAGAAAATTCTGGACCTGACACGTAGCCTGACATATTAAATCCCAAGTCTTCGTTTTCACATTTGACTTCCATCACGGAATCTGCCAGAGAATTTTCCAGGTTGAGATGTCTCAAGACGGTCAGCACCTAAAAACAGATTCATCTCCATCTACAACGAGGCACTTTTACTCACTGTACCGTCCTTTGGTGTGGATATATCAGACATGGGCTCACCGTGCTGGTGAAATCAATTTTTTATAAGAAAAATTGAATAAAAATTACCCTTTTACATGAAAAAGCGATGTGCGGGTTATCAATGGCGTAACACCTCACCACCTAAATCAAATCAAAATTTTTGGCGGGAAATTCATCCCAGTCGACAAAACGTCATTTCCGCGAAATGAGATGAAATATCACAGTTACAGATTGATCTGTTGAATAAATTTCGTGATTGATTTTCTTCAGAGAAAAGAATCTGTGGCAATTCACCTCTGCGATCTTCTTCGCTTCCTCTGCAGTGTTTTTTATCGTCTTTCGTCTGGTTGGCACGTTGTAGAACAAGTCTTCTATACTGATCACCGTGCCCCTCTTTCCCGCGCAAGGCTTCGGGCTGTCCCTCGGCTTCCCGTCCTCATACTGACTCCTGCAAAAATAAAATAAAATTAACAGAAAATATAAAAACAGAAAAAAATTACTTGAAAGCACAGGGCTGACCGAGAGGTAAGGAAGTTATCATTACATGAGATACATGGCTCATACTGATATTACATGAGATGTTCTGTCTTTTGAAATATTCTCATACATACCTCGCCAACGCCTCTCCTCTGAAACCAAATGTGGTGATCGACTTTAGATCTTCCCATGATTTTAATTTACTGGTTGTATGTCTCTCGCACACAAAGGGAAGGTCTTCTTTAAGAATTCCATCCCCATCATCTTGTATCTGCAATAATTTCATACCTCCATCTGCCAGAGTCAGTACGAAATGATGTATTCAACAATACCTTTTAGGGTGATTTGTATTGAAGAAGCACCAGCATCGAGGGAGTTCTCCATGAGCTCCTTGACAGCAGAGGCAGGACGATGAACCACCTCACCAGCCGCAATTTTAGCTACAACATCTTCGGACAGTTTGACGATCTTTCTCGGTTTAGAGCTCATGTTTTAGAGTGATGCCATGTAATATTTTGTTACTGATTCCTCGAATGATCAGTACGTAAATGAGAGACTACAACGATCATTTCATCTTTTGTTTTTATTTCGGAAAGATGGGAAAAAAGAAGAACATACAAGCGACACCAACAGAAGAACCCAATAAGAGATTAAAAACTGAAGAGCCTAAGAAGGTGAGATTGCATGTCAAAAAATGTGGGTGATATGCTAAGGATGAGACACCTGTGACACCTGTGAGCGAAGCAAAGCAATCTCCATCAGTCTCAACTGTTCCATTTCCAGCGATTCCTGCTTCAAATCAATTAACAAACACTATCAATGATGAATATAAAGCAGTCGGTGTTCTCGTTATGGCGATGAAAGAAGGGTATGTGCGATCAGGAACATCACATTTCTATAAACAGATCGATTTCACCAAATCATAAAAATCAGGATTAATCAAGAATTAAATCGGGCTAATTAGTGACGATCTCAGTTCCTATCATTTCTTATTGGTTAAAGACACACGCACCAAACCTCAATCATGGAACACAATCAATACCAAGCGTACAGAGTCCGAAACACCAGCCCAAACCGCACATCGAGCGCTGGAGGCTCTCGCCCCAGGAAAATTCCGCGAAGAAGTACAGAAGAACATCGTCGACAACTCCAAGAATGTCGACGTCTTCTGGTTATTACGAGGAAAATACGTCTTGTTCGTTGTAGAGACAGAGATGGACCAAGTGAAAATCGCTGAAAACTGCAAGAAGTATTCACAAACAGTTTGGATTCCTCACGGCGATCTGTGGGCAGAAAAATACCAGAACTCCCCTTCAGGTACATTTCCCAGAATTTTCAAAGAACATTCCCGTTTTCGTGTGAAAATTTCTATAAAATTTACAATTCTGCAGGGTGGTTCTTCCACAATGAGATTAAAAGAAGTATTTCTTTTGGACAAGCGCCGAAAAAAACAAAAAAAATAATTTCTGCTGGAGAAAATTCTGAAAATAACAATGAAGAAGACGCAGAAAATCCGGGTGATTTTTTTTCTTTTTCCAAGAAGAAATAAAATTGAATATTTCCAGTAAAAAACAACAAGAAGAGGCTGCAGAAGATCAAATACAGAGAGAAGCTGAAGGCAAGAAAGGCAGCAGAGGAAGCGAATGCCAAAAAAGAAGAATCATAAAAATCATCTTCTGAAGAGTTTATCAGATGATCGTCATGAATTTTTCAGAAAGTGAAACTCGAAAATCCTCAAATCCAAGGAGGTACATCACTCTGTCGTCATCTCTTCTGCTTCTGGAGGTATTTGAATGGCTTCGGCCGCTCTGGGGAAGAACATGATGAGAATAACACCAATAAGAACGATGCCAGATCCAATGAGGTCATATCTGTCTGGTATCCTGCCCGTCTCACAAAATGGATCGGAAAGATACTCACGTTTTGTCAAAGATGAACCCCCATAAGAAGGACATGGCCACAAATATTCCTCCATAAGCCGCATAACTCCTTGCAAAACTCTGCTCTTGAAGTGTCGGTATGAAGCCGTATGCCACAAGTATGAGCGATCCAAAGAGGGCCCACCACCATGGTTTCTTCTCTCTTATTGTCTGCCATACCAGCCAACCACCTCCGATTTCACATATTCCTGAGGGACATTCAGCTGAGAGATCGATTTTTAAAGACATACCTGCAAAGAGAAAGATGAGAATAGAAGTGAAGATTCTCAGAGCGGGGTGCATGCCGAGATGTCGCTTTTAGGCTCAATGAGATCAAATGAACATGTCTCATCCGTTGTATGCGGAAGAGCTGTGTGAAGCTGATTCATCAGTGATGGACAAGCATCAGTCCTGCGCGCCTATGTGTGCTCATTGGTTGTTCAACGAACTGGTCTGACTGACAGTTTCGAAAACATCGGAACAACAAGAACCACATCATTCGTTCCTCAGACATGGAGGATCTGAGAAGCAGCCGGTTAGCACGGTCCTCTTCGGACCAACCTGCCTTTGCCATGCGCCGCTCCCGCATTTCAGTCGGTCCTCTCAATCAAGATCCTGATACGCCACTCGATCTCGAGCGATTGTTGCCGCTCGGTCTCGAGAATGTCGGCCCTGGCAAACTTAAAGAACTCAAGAGAAACAGAAGAGAAGAGCTAGAATCAGACATCATTTCGGTCGATATAGAGGCTGGTGTGGATGACATCGAACTGCAGGTGAGGAGGTTCATTATGATGTCACTGAACAGCGCACAGGAGGATGATCTTTATGAAGAAGATAAGGACGAGGGGAAACCTGATGCTTTCGAAAGACGTAGAGGACGCCGCATCAAAAAGGTTGCGATGAAGATCGTCTGTTGGCGTCTGCCGATTTTGGGATGGCCGGCTTGGCCTTGCTTTATCTTCATCGGCCTCATCTTCGGCATCTCCACCCTCTACAGAGGCAAACCCATCATGGTAATCCTCTTAATCGAAGAATCACTCGCTTCAAGATGTACATCTAAACACGCAGGTCAATAACTCCAACCTTGACGTCGGGGAACTGTTGATGTGGATCGGCATCGTCTTTTGCTTTTTTGCCTTTGTGCACGCTCTCTGCGTTGTAGTCCTCAAGTTATTACGTCTGATGGTTCGTTTCACGAGGCTGTACTACCTGGTGTACTCCGGTGCATTCATCTACAGCAGTGTAATTTGGGCCTGCGCAGCACTTACTTTTTGGCGTTTGAGGTGGACCGAGGTGGTGAGTATTATTTTACATGGAAGTTGAAAAATGTTGTCCAATTATTTAAAAACATACTCCTCATCAACATAAAGACAAGATGCAGTAATGATATGATCAGGTTGATGGTGATGTCGACTTTTACATCACAAAGACGTTGATATGTCTCGTTGTAGTGACCATATCACGCATGGTCCTGGTCATCTCCAACAAAGTGAGTCAACTGCCCCACGAATTTAATTTGTAACAATTTTTATTTAATTTTTACAGATTTTCCTGTCCACACTACAACGACAAGAACACTGGTCACAATTATCCGATTTAATTTTCCGAGAGAGGATCTTTACTGTCTTGGCGAACCCGCCACGACAAACACAAGTGGCAGATGCCAACAGAACCCAAGATGGCGATTTTTGGCGCGCGTGGTCGCTGCTAAAAATAGCTCTCAGTGACGCGGCAAGAGCACACGCGGAGAGGGGAATGGATGACGCGTTAGGCTTGTCTGTCAAAATCGTGGAGAATGTGGACTCCAACGGTGACGGCGTCATGGAGCTGAAAGATTTTTTCCCTTTTTTTTCAAGGAAAAGAAATGCCACAAAAGCTTTCGCGCTCTTTGGGAGAAGCGAGAGTGGTCACGTGACCCTAGATGAGGTGAAAATTGTCTGAATTTTCGGAGAAATTTACTGAGAGCTCAGGTTGCGGATACGGTTTCCCAGACATTCCACGACCGCCAGTCCATCTACAACACGATGTACGACCGCAAGAACGCCGCACGCATCGTCTACAACATCACTTCGGTCCTATTTTGGCTGAGCATGGTCCTCATCACCCTGCTCATCTACGGAGTAGATCTCCGATCATATCTGACACCCATCGCGACGGCCGGACTCGCACTGGTTTTTGTTTTCTCGGAATCGGCCAAGACCTGTTGGGAATCGCTCATCTTCTTCTTTGTAATTCGGCCTTTCCAAGTGGGGGACCGGATGACAGTTGTTACGTCCTACTCTGATTTCCCCGTACTGGTCGTGTCAAAGATGACACTTTTCGTGACAAAATGTCATGCCATAGGTGTGTCACGTTATATGTTCAGGTTCTGACGAGTTGTAGATGGACCGGAATATATATTGCCCAACGCAATGTTGTACAGAGCATATATCAAGTCATTCAAGAAGAGCAAAGATTATGCCATCTCTTTGAACCTGACATTGCCTGACGGGACGACACCGAGACAAGTGGAAGAGCTGCGAAACAGATTGATTGACTGGTTGTATAAAGATAAATCGGTAAGCACAACTTGTATTATTGTGTCAAGAGGGCCATAATAGATCTTTCTCTTGCGAAATATTGACATAAGCAGGCACCTTGGAAGGCTGGAGAGGCCACATTGTACATATCCTCTATAGATGGGTCCAGAAAAATCACCTGCAACATCTGGGTCGAGTTACGCGGCATAAGTTGGCAGATCAGCCGAGACTACATGGAGCCACGACACAATCTCATGTTGGCGATTCACGACATCTTAGACTCCATCCAAGTGCCAGAGAAAGGAAGAGAAGTCTTAGCCAAGTGATGACTTTAGAAGAAAGTGTAACATAAACAAGTGTCCTCAGTACCTGTTTTCAGAACTTCAAGAGACAAAAATATTTATTTTTTACACCGATTTTCAATCCAAAAATCCTTCTTTGATAGAACTTCCACGAAATCCTACAGTCGGTGTCGCGACCCTTGAGATAGCAGCAAGATTTTTCCCTGGTGACATTGCTCGCTCCTGTGATGCTTAGAACCTTGCTTAAGAATATAAAAAGTGCTGACCTCCTTTCTGAAACTCTCTTCGAGCTCATTCATGTCCAACTCATCATCAGAACCGATGCCATCAGCCTCTAAATCTTGGCCCTTGAATAATCCCAGATCTAGCGAGGAGGTCTTAACTCTCTGTGCCTGTCTGGCTTGAATTTGTTGTTGAAGTTCTTCCGCCTTTTGTGCCATTGCCTCCTGCACCAACGCCAATTCGTGGTCTCGAAGTCCCTGCTGAATGAGCTTGTCCATTTCAGACTACAACGGGTCAGTTGAGCCAAAATAATTGTATATCTTACCCTTGCCAATAGGGGGTGGAAGAGGCCGGGGTGTACAGGTTTCACCTTGTTGTCTACGCTCTTCCGAATTTGGTTGATCTTATTACTCCTGGGAGGTTGAGTGATTCTGTATAAAAAAGATAAATTACTTTGGTGATGTCAACCTGACAAGCGTACCGCGTTTCTGCAGAGTGGGGGATACGCTTCTGAGGTTTGATTAATTCATATACATCGTTGTAGATGAAAAACCTGTGATATTGACTGGAATTCGGCCTGGACGATTTACAGTCCCTTGAGTCAATTTCTGGAATAACATCCAGAAGATCATTAGAAGTCAGTAATCGATTCGACATCTATGACCCGTCAAAATTTCGATGTCGGCATCTTATGTACATACCTTCGCTGTATTCGGCCGGCTCGGAACTCTCGGTATTGGCGGAGGCCATTGATACGCCGCTTCAGATCTCGGTGATTTACTCGCTGTGGTGTCTCAGAAGAGGATCCGGTATAAATTGTCAGAGATACCCACCATTTGATATTTCGTCGTCTTCCAGGCCAGTCACTGATGATCTCGATAGAGATCTCATCGCGGGTTTGAGTTTCCCTTCTATTCTACCGAACCAGTCACTTTGATATTCTTTCTGCTGATTTTGTTTTACAGAACACATAAAAATATACCTGGCCATGGCACGGCTGAAGGCGACTACCTTTATTGAGTTGTCACGGTGTCTAACTCTCAAATGGTCGCTCAGAATTTTATCTCTGATCGCACTACAACGGTCAATGCGAATCTTCCAGCCTGTATTCTATCTACAACGAGTACTCACTCGGGCACCCGGACCAGTACAACGCTCGGCTTTGTGACGGGGACTTTTTGTTCAACCGAAGTGAATCCTATTCTCTCCTTGTCGATCATAGGGGCGATGCCCTTTGGGATCTTGGATGTCACAATACCTGAAATTTCGCTGAGTTTTCTGAGAGATCTGGGAATCTTCTTCACCTTCTCCCAGGGCGGGGGCTCGCCGACGCCCTTTTGGAGCAGAGTAGTTCAGTGCGTTGCGTAAGATATCTGCTTTTTTCTCCTCGTTCTCTGTCTTGATTTTTTCAGCCAAGAAGCGTTCATCCTCCAGACTCTGCCATTGTAGACGCAATAAAGTCAATTGCGCATTCCTGATCGATTGGAATTTTCGCCAATAAGTTTGAGATTGGCGAACTACAACGCGTCACCTCTGAAATCTCGGTGAAAGTTACCTTGGAAACGGAAACGCTTGACAACTGCCACGATGCGGTTGACATCTTGTAAATCGCAAAGGAAGTGGTGAATCACCTTCTTGTATTAACAAAATAAAATCTGGTTAAAACTCATGTGATAAATCGAAAATATATACAAAAAGCAAGATTAAAATTACCTCAGCAGCTCTCTTCTTTCGTTTACAACGGAATCTGGTAATCCACTTTGCCAATTGTCTCATCACGACGAGCATTTTATGTCTCCAAGTTCTTCCCTCGGATCTTCTTTTGTGCAACATGTACGCTCTACGAGTATTTGAATTTTGAATGTGAAAAATGGCGGGAAATACCTTTGAATAATGTTTGCTGAAAAATTCTCGGCCTCACTCCGGTCTCTAATGGCCCTTGCGTCCTATTTGTATGAGACCGTCTTGTGTACATTCGCAGATGCGCGGACGCATCTGCCAAATGCAAAGACCTCACCCCAATCTGTCTCGCGATTGTCTGAACACGCGCAGCCAGTGCGATGTATATCATCCATTTCTTCTGTCTCTCCAACACTGCTTGTCTCTCGGCCTCGAGGGCGACCTCCATCTTGGCCCTCTGTGCTTGTATCTCTCGCTTATGTATTAAATTCCACCTGCGTTCTGCCGTGTCCTCCTCAATGGTTTTTCTCCTATCATTCACCTTGTATTTTTCAGCATCTACAACCTGCCATTCACTCGTTGTAGATGGTACAAAAACAGAACATCTCCACCTCTTTTGTGCGCCTGTCGTGATGAGCGCTGTGTATTCTGATGCGATTGATCTTCTGATCGACGGTGCTGTCCTTGAACACCGTCTTTCTGTTCTCTTCAACCATATTTCTGGCACTATCTACATTCATTCTGCGATTTCTATATCGTGCTGTTGGTGTTGATCAACAAATGAAATTGTCGCATGTGATGCAGTACAAGTGTTTTTAGGACCTTCGAGAATGATAACTTTGGCTCACCGATTCTCTCCTCTAAGAGGCTACGCTTTCCTGGATCTTTTCGAAGCTCTTCTATCTTCCTGTCTAAATCAGCGGCGATAGAACGGGCCCACTTTGCCAACAGGTCCTTTCTGGACTCTTCTTCATCTGGATTTCTACAGAAGATTAGAATGTCAGAACCAGATGCACTAATCACTTTGATAACTTGAACCTCGATGACACTAATCTCGACGGTGAGGTGCTTGGTCTTCCATCCTGAGCATTATTAACACTAACTGAAGGTCGGATGTCGATCATCTCACCTCTGATGAACCAGGTCTTCTTGTCTTCTGCCTGTCTGAAGCGATGACAAGATCAGATAGGGAAATGTCTGGATTATTCATCAAAGCCATCCTTGCCATTTGAGCGGCGGTTGTCTTTTCTGTTGGTGATAAGCGGCTCTCTCCATCTTCTTCTCTCTTCTGAAAATGTGCTATCTCCTGCTCCAGTTCTGCTCTGCCCAATAGCTTGAGATAAAAGTTCACCTGTTACATTAGAAGATGAAGTTACATGATTTTGTCCAGAAGCTCACTTTTGCATTCTCATGCCGTGACAAAGCGCTTAAGAAATCACTCTTCACATCCTCTAAAAATTCCACATCATCTGATGAAGCTAGTGGCACTTTAACCTCTGACACATCCAGTTTGAGTTTGGAGATGTATGGGAGGGCGATCCGCTTCCTCTCTTCAGTTGTGAAGAGCCGCAGTGGTGGCTCTTCTTCATCTAACGACATGTTTCAGGCATCACACTGTGTGGGTGTCTTGCTCAATTCCAGCGCGTAAACGAGTTCTTTATTTAGCACCAGATCAGAAGGAGATCATTAGAAACGAGATCTGAATCAGATTCAGACACTGAGATCAATGACAGAATGCATAAAGACAGAAGGGGTTCTGAGATACACAACTGAATACGTTTACATTCTAAATCTTTATTGTGTCATTTGGTGAGGCAATCGGTTTGACCTACAAAAAGTTACTCTCTCGTATGAGACATTCTATATGATATTCATGAAGGAATCATAAAGTGATTTTGGTGATTGTTTTTCTTCAATGCTCTTTAAGTATGGTGCATGTTTTGTAATCATCTGATGGTAAGACAAAGTTATTGATCGCTGCTCACCTTGCCTGAAAAGTTCTTGATGCACCAGAAGAAAGGAATCATAAAGTGATTTTGGTGATTGTTTTTCTTCAATGCTCTTTAAGTATGGTGCATGTTTTGTAATCATCTGATGGTGAGACAAAGTTATTGATCGCTGCTCACCTTGCCTGAAATGTTCTTAATGCACTGGCCAGAAGAAAATCACAATACGACATCTCACAAAGATGTCACAGATCTGGCTATTTTCCGAGACGTAAATCCGGTTTGGTGCACCAAACAACGAGGAAAGACACCACTTTGTACAAAAATTTATGGCAGGTCGACTGTTACATAGTTCATCTTCCTCAAATGATCCTCTATTGCTCTTTGTTCTTCTTCAGTCGGAGTGTCACCATCTTCTATAATGTCGTGATCTGCAATATCATCTTGGATGCTGCCAATCTTTCCGGTCATCCACGCCACAATCTGAGTAAGTGGGTCGAACTTCCACATCGCAATCCCAACACGCTATTGACATCAGCTGACACATATTGTTTTTGAAAAACATCCATATCACTTGGGAATTGTCAAGCATCAACATGTTGAACAGGTATTTTTTAAAGAGTGCAGGAACAAGCAATTTTTTTATCCTGGTCTGATCCTGTTATGTTCTTGTTCTGTTCCTGTTGTTTTTGTTGATCCTGATCCTGAAATTTTCTGGAACAGAACAAGATAATCCAAGTTTGGTTCCAGAACATCACAGAACATGCCAAAGAGAAGAGCAGAAGATAGTGAGAGTGAACCTTCAGATACAGATAGTGCTACCACAGGG